>NDXB01022642.1:108529-119985 GCA_002631895.1 Agapornis roseicollis
CAAATCAAAAAAAAAAAAAAAAAAAAAGAAAAGAACTAATAAATACTCTAAAACTGATTCCTGATAACTTATTCATATGGTGTATGGTGTTACAGAGGATCAGAAAGTCGAATTCAAAAGGCACACCAGTGTGATGGGAACTATAAAGATGTTCACAAGCACTGAGGTTAGGGTGCTCCATTATTGAGTATATTTGTAGAGGCTCCAGCAAAAACAGGATCTCAGGAGAATGAGAAAAAATGCAGGCTACTTCTTTCTCTGCAGGTCTAACTGATATGTAGGCAAGTATTCAGACTTCTTTTGGTCCAGTTATTGTGAGTGCTACCATTAAGGCAGCAAATACCTTTTTGTGCATTGCAGAAATGTAGAACTCTGTCCTGGGTTTAGCAGTGGCAGTCATTTTTTCTTCTTCTTGGTAGCTGGTGCAGCACTGTTTTTGAGTTTCAGCCTGGGAACAAAACTGATGACAGGAATGTTTTTGGTTGCTGCTCAGGTGTTTGGTCTGTGCAGGGACTTTGTGAGCCTCATGGTCTTCCAGGGAGGAGCGGAGGCTGGGAGGAAGCAGGGACAGGACACCTGACCCAAACTGACCAAAGAGGTATTCCATACCACAGCACGTCATGCCCAGGATGTAACTGAGAGTTACCTGGAAGGGCTGGTGCTCTGGGGGGGTTGGAGGAGGTATTTGGTTGGTGCTCGGTTAGGGTGGGGTGTCATGAGTTCTCTGTCGGTGGTTGGTGAGATGCTGCATTCTTTTCCCTTGTTATTTCCTTTATCATTATTATTATTGGTGGTAGCAGCAGTGATTTGTGTTATACCTTAGTTACTAAACTGTTCTTATCTCAACCTGTGGGAGTTGCATTCTTTTGATTCTCCCCCCATCGATCTGGAAGCAGGGGAGGGCAAGAAAGGGGGGTTGAGTGAGTGAATGAGATGTGTGGCTGGGTTTAAACCACGACAAACTCTTAAGGACTGCCTGTGATTATAATTGGGCATATATTAGAAGATGTGAATTGGCACCTAAAGTAAATGCTGGCACAGCTCCATTGACTATCTACAGTCACCTGGGGGGAAAAAAAGGTTATATCATGTGAATAGATTATGTTCTTACCCATCCTAGCTACTTGCTACTAAAAGTCTTTGTCCATTTAATATCATTCTCTCTCAAAAAGGACAGATGTTCCAGGTAAGTGCAATTATCCAAGTCAGAAAAGTAAATCTGTGAATAGAAACTCAATCATTCAATCTTCAGAAAAATGCAGGAGAGATACAAAGTTATCTGTATAGATAGGAGAGGTAATTCAGACCTGCAACTAAACCAAGCTTTTTCAAAACTTATTTGGAGATTTCTTTTAAAGCAGAAGCTTCATTGAATTGTGTACATTTTTCATGTTCTCTTTGCATCTCATACATTTTGGTTTTTTTCTGATAGAAAGGAAATGGAATCTTCGCAGTAAACTACTTTGATTGAAATAATGCACTTCAAAAAAGTGATTTTATAATACCTTATAAGCATTGTAACTAACTAGTCACATTTGAGGCTAAGTCACAGGTTACATGAAGGAAGATTTCAGGGAAACATGGGGAAATCCATCTGGCTACATGTAGCTTGCTGAAGCCCTGCTATCTGGCTTCGAAGCAAAACCATGCTCGTGCAGCCACACTGAGTTTGGGACCTGACCTAAAATCCCTGCACAGCACTGCATTATTCATACTCATTTCCATGAGAGAGGTTCAAGGACTTAGGAGAAAATGCAGCACCTTATCTTTGGTAGCTTTCCATGAAGCCATGATTCCCAGTGGAGCTTTGAACATGCTTAGACAAGCTGACTGCAAGAGAGGGTGGGATTTGGTTGCCTGCCTGCCTTATTAAAACCACTTTAGACACCCTGATGTGGCTGTGACATCTGTGCAGGACTGGCAAATGAACACAGGAGATGTTTTGTCTTCGGAGCAGCATCTGGAGGACAAGAGGATTATCCAATGGCACCTAAGTGGCATTGAAGATCTATGGCGAGGTCCTAAAATCCTTCCCCAAGTGTCCGAGTGCTTCAGAGCACTGACTTGCTGTGAAATATACTGAAGGACTAGCAGACGAATAGGAAAAATAAAAGCACTTTTAGGTTGTAATTTTTATCTTGTAATTGCGTACTTCTGTCATTATCATAATTCTGGGAAATGACAAATTTTAAGAACATGTTGTTTTGTCCTTTTAAACTTGTCTTCTCAATTACAAGACAGACTTTATTTGAAAACATTGGGGAACAAAAAAACAGCATTAACAAAGACAGACTTTCAGTGATTTGTGTTTTCTCCTGAAACCCCTCCTTCATTAATCTTATACTATTCACTTCATGGTTGCACATAATTCGTGGAAGATTTGAGAAATATCATTGTCTATTTTGGCCTGTGGCCCAATGGGCAGAACATGTTTTAGCAAGGTACTGAATTTGGGCTTTCTGCTTCATAGTTAATTGCTCTAACTACTTGGTTATAGTAAAAAAGGAGATCTGTAGCCCCTGCTGCTAAAAGCAATGTATACTGTCTAGCTCTTTAGAAAACTGCTGGTAGCAGCTTACCTTTTAGGGAAAAAATTTGTCTCTGGACTCTACATGAACAGAGTTTAATAATACTCACCTAGAGTCCAAAATACAAAGTTTAAGAAAATACTTGTCCTCAAAGGCTTTCCAGATGTTTGACAGTCTCAGATATCCAGCTCCCTCTATGCACTCAAACAGAACTGTTTGCAGACAGCACAGTCTGATAACAGGAGCTTGAGCAGTGAAACTAATGTGCAGTTGCACCTCCCTTTCATATACCTCTGACCTTTACTGGACTGGCTCCAAATCCTCAGCAAGGGTTAGTGTTGTTCCCATTAAAATGGGTGAAAGTTTCCCCACTGAAATCAATATAATGAGAATCAGAGTCATTCTCATTAAGTACAATTCCCATAGATTTAGGAGCCCATCATTTTGTACTGACTGCCTATCAGTCAGTTTAAGAAATGGACCTCATTATGGAAAAAAACAGCACTGAGCTTTACATTTTCAAAGCATGTCTTAAATATGAACCAATTAACTTCAAAGTTTTCACCTGACTCAGTGACAAATCATAATGACAAACACACTAGTGCTAGTTATGAGTCTTTCTAACCCAGTCTCCATGCCTTGGAGTTAGTCTATAAAAAAGTTTTGAAAGACCCGAAGTTCTACAGTCATGGTTTATAAGGGAACATGAATCATTTATGAAAAGTAAAATAATGAAAGGGTTTTACTCAGAAAGGTATTTTTCCTGTATGTACCTTGATGTAAAAGCACCACTAAGTTTATATGCTGCTAAAAGAAATGAAGGGAACAGGACAGTTTCTGAGGACATAAAAGAAGCTTTTTCTTATTCTCCTATAGCTGTCAGAAATTTTGTGACTGATATTTTGTAAGATTAAAAAGAACTCTACAGTTATATCTAGATTTTACATTTTTATTTATTTGATTTTAACATTATATTTCATGTTTAAAATGTCTTCCTTTTCTTTAAGGTTGAATCTTCAGAAATTTTGGGGAGCATGTCCCCAGAATGCCATCTTCTTTACTGTGGAATGAGCAACCCAGGTCATTCCTTGCTTTTTTCAAGGTTTGGGAGCTGTATTAACTTCAGTGAATGGAGAAATCCTAACTGTAAGAGCTAAGACCAACAAAACACTTTTGAAACCAAAACAAAGACAAACAATACATTAAAAAAAATGAGCCAAGACTTTCACTACCTCTTTTCCTAATCCAAGTTAAAGCTGGCCGCATATGTGGGAATACTCCTGATGACTGGAAAAAGTCAACTGTTACAGTCACTTGCAAGAAGAACAACATGTCAGCCTCACCTTAGTTCCTGGGAATATGATGGAACAAATCCTTCTGGATGCCATTTCCAAGCACATGGAAGACAAGAATGTGACCTGGAAGAGAAAGGGCAAACCAGTCTGATTGCCTTCTGAGCTACGGACAACAGGAAAGCAGTAGATGTTTATGTTGACTGGGGCAAGGTCTTTGATGTAGTACTTTTACAGCCTCAAATTTTACTCTCAAACTGAGATATCATTTGGATCAGTGGACTATAAGATGCATGAAAGACTGGACCACTGAGCTCAAATGATTATTATCAGCAACAGAAAATCCAACTGGTCACTAGTTACTAGTGATGTCTTTCAGGAATCAGCACTTGCCCAATGCCGTTTTTAAGGGATGTTGTCCAGGAAGCTAGGGACCAGGTTAGGAAAGCTGAGGCCCAGTTAGAATGAAACTTGGCTAGGGATGTTAAAGATAACAGCAAGGGATTCTATAGGTACATTACAAATAAAAGACAGACTAGGGACAACGTGGGCCCTCCCTGGAAGCTATCAGGAGAACTGACTACACTGGATTTGGATAAGGCTGAGGTTCTTAATGAATTCTTTGCCTCAGTCTTCAATGGCAAAGGCTCTGACCACACCACCCAAGTCTTGGAAGACAGATGCAGGGACTGTGAGAATGAAGAACTTGGGCCCACTGTAGGAGAGGATCTGGTTCGAGACCATCTCAAGAACCTGAACATGCACAAGTCCATGGGACCTAATGAAATCCATCCATGGATCCTGAAGGAGCTGGCGAGTGAAGTTTCTGAGCCACTGGCCATCATATTTGAAAATCATGGCAGTCAGGTGAAGTTCTCAATGACTGGAAAAAGAGAAATATAACCCCCATTTTCAAGAAGGGGAAAATGGATGACCCAGGGAATTACAGACCAGTCAGTCTCACCTCTGTGCCTGGCAACATCTTGGAGCAGATTTTCCTAGAAGGCATCCTAAGGCACATGAAAAACAACACGGTGCTTGGTGGCAGCCAGCATGGCTTCACTAAGGGGAAATCCTGCCTGACCAATTTGGTGGCCTTCTATGATGGGGCTACAGAACTGATGGACAGGGGTAGAGCAGTTGACGTTATCTCCCTGGACTTGTGCAAAGCGTTCAACACTGTCCCACACAACATCCTTGTCTCTAAATGGGAGAGACATCAATTTGATAGGTGGGGCACTCGGTGGATAAAGAACTGGCTGGATGGCTGCATGCAGAGAGTTGTGGTTAATGGCTCAGTGTCCGGCTGGAAGCCAGTGACGAGTGGTGTCCCTCAGGGATTGGTGTTGGGACCAGTCTTGTTCAACATCTTTGTTGCTGACATGGACAGTGGGATTGAGTGCGCCCTCAGCAAGTTTGCCGATGACACCAAGCTGTGTGGTTCGGTGGATACGCTGGAGGGAAGGAATGCCATCCAGAGGGACCTTGACACGCTTGTGAGGTGGGCTGATGCCGGGCTCATGAAGTTTAACCATGCCAAGTGCAAGGTCCTACACCTGGGTTGGAGCAATCCCAGGCACAGCTACAGGTTGGGCAGAGAAGAGATTCAGAGCAGCCCTGCAGAGAAGGACTTGGGGGGGGTGGTCGATGGGAAAATGAACATGAGCCAGCTTCAGTGTGCACTTGCAGCTCAGAAAGCCAACCGTATCCTGGGTTGCATCAAAAGGAGCGTGACCAGCAGGTCGAAGGAGGTGATCCTGCCCTTCTACTCTGCTCTTGTGAGACCTCACCTGGAGTATTGTGTGCAGTTCTGGTGTCCTCAACATAAAAAGGACATGGAGCTGTTGGAACAAGTCCAGAGGAGGGCCACGAGGATGATCAGGGGACTGGAGCATCTCCCATATGAAGACAGGCTGAGAAAGTTGGGGCTGTTCAGCCTGGAGAAGAGAAGGCTGCGTGGAGACCTCATAGCAGCCTTCCAGTATCTGAAGGGGGCTATAGGGAGGCTGGTGAGGCACTGGAATGGGTTACCCAGGGAAGCTGTGAATGCTCCATCCCTGGCCATAGAATCATAGAATAATTAGTGTTGGAAGGGACCTTAAGATCATCTAGTTCCAACCCCCCTGCCATGTTCAAGGCCAGGTTGGACAGAGCCTTGTGTGACATGGTTTAGTGTGAGATGTCCCTGCCCATGGCAGAGGGGCTGGAACTAGATAATCTTAAGGTCCTTTCCAACCCTAAGTATTCTAGGCTTCTATTTTTGCAGGCAATGCTAAATTGGGCATGATTGGTATGCTGGAATGCAGGGCTGCTATTTGCAGGCATGTTGTCATGCTGGAGATACGGGATAATAGGAAGCTCACAGAGATGCTGAACATCAGGTTTAGTAAAGGAAAATGCAATATCTTTCAACTGGGGGTGATTTGTCCCATGTATCAGTATAGGCATGGGGCAACTGGCCAGAAGTCAGTTTTGCAAAAAAAGACTGATCCATAAAGATCATTGGTGCCAACTCTCTGCTCCTCACAGAACTATCTAAAACTGAACCATATGGCTAAGAGCATTGTTTTATTACTCTTTTACAACTGAAGTTATGAAGAAGGCTGAACCAGTTTCTTTTCAGAGGTGCATAGGAATAGGCCAAGAAGGCATGGATACCAGGTGAAACATGAGAAATTTCAGATGTAGGGGGGAAATTTAAAGGAAAACTAGCCAAATTTTAAAAAAGTTGCACAAAGAGGTTGTTGAATTTCAATCCCTAGAGATTTTTGAACTACAGCTGGGCACAACCCTGAGCAATATGGTCTGACTAGACCTTCTTTGAGTGAGCTATTAGACTAGATGTCCATCAGGGATTTCCTCCAACCTAAATTATTCTGTGATACTGTGGTGCTATGAAGCAAGGGCAGAAAAGTGGAAAGGGCTTGCGTACACACTGCCCCTGAGAATAGCACGGGATAGAGTAAACTCTTGTTACCCAGGAGCTGGGCACAACTCACAGCTGAGTTACTGAGTTACTGCCCTACTGATTTCCTCTACTTTTAGTGTGTATCCTCTTCTGTTGACAATTAGGATTCTCTGGTGAACAAGCAGTTTGCCATGAAAACTGTTTACAGTGTTTCTGTGCTTCTAGCATTAGGGTTTTTTCAGATTGTTTTATCTTGTTTTCTCTGTGCACATTAATTTTTGCACTTCCATAAGAACAAATAGGTTTGTCAAGGTACACTTTTCAGTTTTAGGTCGCTTTCACCTAAAAGACCCAAAGAAGCTGAAAAATGGCAAATGAACCTCACAAAGAAAGACAGGGTACAGCAAATAAGAGGTATTATTACAGTGACAAGTTCTGAATGGCACCCACAAAAACAGGCTGACAAACAGAGTGTCTTCTTATTCCCCAGAAAAGGAAAGATAATTTTATATTGAAGAGCAAAGCAATTTAAAAAATGAGGCCTCTTTTAATTTAACATTTCAATACTGTTTAAAAAAAGATGCAACACAGAAAACCTGGAGCCTTTTTTGTTCCTCAAATTATAGCTTGTAAAGTCATTACCATGAATATCTTAATCTTTCTAAATTATTATTGTCTTCTTAATCTTCCTTTGCAAACTACACTATCAAAATGGAAATTGAAGAGTAAATTTTTTAGCTGTGAAACATTTTCTTGCTGAATGTCGTGATCTGCAGTCTATATACACACCATTTTCCTGCTTCTTTCTCTCTTGCAGATGTCTAGGTAAATCGTGGCAATCCTTACTTTGCAAATAGTGATGTTTTTCTACTTGGAAAACCTATCTTTTCCTCCACTACAAAAAAGTCTGTAAATTAATATAATTTGAATTCATTCTCTAAGGAGCATCAGATATTATAGAGCCCAGAGGTGCCACTAAGCTTGCTCTGTCTTTGAGAGAAGGCTGTTGTTGCATCCATCTCTTTCCCCAAACTGAACACTGCAGTCTCTATTTAACTAAACTATTTCTTCCAAACAGAAAGGGCTTGATCTGCTAGTCAGAGAGAGTCCACCGTTTCTTTTGGGAATTTCACCTCATTATTTAAAGTTTGCACCTAATTTCTTAAATAAATGTGTCTGATATCAGCTTTCAGCTACTAGAACTTGCTACTCTCTACTGGATTAAGGAGTACTTTCTTATATAACTTTCTAGAAATTCTGCAACCAAATAACTTTTTGAGCTCCTTTTTGATAAATTTTTGTATATAACTTTCTTCTTCACCCTTACGTGCTTTTGCTTCAGTCTCTTGAATAATTTTATGCTCAGCCACATCCAGTTCCTCATTGTATTTGACAGAAGAAGTAAGATAGATACATTTTTTTTCCATCTTACTCATATTTGATGCTGAGAAGACTGCTTCCATATTCTTCATTTATTATGTATCTATATGAAGATCACATCAACCCTTCACTCACAATGTTGAACAGTGATAGTGCCTTTACTGTCCCTGAAATCTTCTGAGAATGCTTAGTTTCTACACACCCCTTCCTTATATTGATTCATCTTCTTCCTCACTCTCAGGGAATATTTACCTGACCAAAGATGTTCTCCTGACCAAGTGTATATTTACAATGTGGGTGTCCACACTTGAACTACCACTTGCAAGACAAAAGTACAGACATCTGTGGGGCCCTGCCATGCTTCTTGGGGAAGGTATTTAAAGCAGGCCAAATTAAATTGTGCCTTAAATGACATATTCTCTATGTTGATGATAAAGGCAGCTGAGGTGTTTAGCTCTGATGTAGAAAACTAGTAGGCATCTAAAATGAGGCAAGCATTGTCCACCATTCTTGCTTTCACCCACCTTACTTACTTGCTTTCAACCACCTTACACTACATTACTTCTCCTTCTTGTGCTTAAATATGTATATAATATATATAATAAATTACATCAGATTATATTTATTTCCTCAGCAGTCTACAACACCCACCAAATGCATTGGCATATTATACTTGCTTCAAGATGAAGTATGAAAATCTGAGTATGTGGTGTTTTAGCAGTAATGAATGAGGAATCACTTTGTAGCTGGGACTGAGAACAGAACACTCCCTCTGTTCTCACCAAATGTCATCAGGTCATGACCCCAGGTACGAAGTACCAGACCTTCACAGGAAGGTCTGGAAGAGTTACCTTATGTTTTGTGCAACATGTTTTGGACACAGAATGTAATCTTTGTCTTTTAGAAATTGATATGAACTATTTGCTATGTACAATTATCAGTATCCATCTCTTTATTGAAGCTCTTAATGAAGTCCATGTGTTTTCTTCCCATGCGTTACAAAGGAACATGAAATGTCATCTCCGATTTATACTTCTTTGCTGTG
Source organism: Agapornis roseicollis (assembly GCA_002631895.1). Classification (NCBI taxonomy): domain Eukaryota; kingdom Metazoa; phylum Chordata; class Aves; order Psittaciformes; family Psittacidae; genus Agapornis; species Agapornis roseicollis. Next base: position 117,683 of record NDXB01022642.1, read on the forward strand.
CTCTACTAAAAGTCCAGTGTAAATCTGGACATCTGGTCAGGTAAGTCCCACACACAGCATGGCTGGCTGTAATTGGGCTGGCTGAAAGGCTTCTGTCAGTCCCTCATCTTCAGTGATAATGGGAATGACAGGAAGAAAAACACAGAAGAGGTTGCTTTGTTTTGAAATACTAACTCAGTGCATCAGTGAGTCAAAATAAACCAGTATAAATGCATTCTAAGTAGAAAATGGAAACTATTGTAAGTCATAGCGAAAGTCCTCTCAACTATTGAAACCAAAAGCTGTTCAGTTTTCAGATTCAATTTAAAGGTAACATTTCAAAATGTTGCAAGTTTTGATTCAGGTAAAAGTCTGGGCTCATTTTTTGTTCAGAATAAAAAAGTTTTCAACTGATTTATTTAAATGTTAACATTTAAAATCCAAATGCTCTATGAAAAATAACTTTTATGTATTTCAGAAATGTCTCTGAAAACTGAAAAATTCAGAAGGCAGCAGCACAGCTAAAACAGGTTATTCAAGCATCAATCATTCAGTTTAGTTCTAGGTGAAAAATATTTGTAAATCAATAGCAATCACAGTGAAAAAGCACATTGCCTATTTACTATTACATAATTGTTGTATCTTCAAACACTTGTACTGCTCAGAAGGAAAAGCTAAGTTATGCCATCAGGCATGATCATGCTCACATGGCCCCCATATCCCATGAGAAACGCTCTAGACAACAACAGCAGGTAAGACAGAAATGTGACAGTAAATGAAGCGTGTATGCACGCTTCTGTGTGTGGGTCTGACACCCTAACTGCATAGAGGGCATCGTTCTAAAGAAGAAGATTACTTTACGTGGGATTAAATCATCACCAGGGAATTGCACACTTTTGAAACAAAGAAGTTGGTTTGAAAACTATTATAACAGAAGCATAATATACTTGAATCAGAGGAGAGAGTGCTTGGGGTGGGAACAAAGCACTGGTGAAAACCTTGGTGGCTCTGGGGCTTCGCAACACCTGCCCAAGCAGATTCCTATGGGATAGGAGACACAGAAGCAGACAGCACCCTGAGGCAGTGACACTGGGGGGGACCCACAGGGTGTGCCTGTGGACTTGTGGGGGCTTCCTCACAGTCAAGGGGTATTTAGAGCAGTAGGGGTGATGTAGCCAGAGCAGCCGCATCTCTTGTGTCTGTGTGAGATCCGAACTTCCTGGGATCAGCTATAGAAGGCATTTAGAGATTTGTAGGTAGTTATTAGCATTTTCTAACAGTCTAGTTTTGTGGTTTATCTGTTACATTACCAATATTGATTCTGCATATATGTTTCATGGACTGTTGGTCGATGATTTGTCACTAATAAATCAATAAACTCTTTCATGTCTCATCTAATTCAAACTTGTGAACTGAGCTGTTTTTTTCTCATGGCATCAGAAAAGTCTGCGAATAAACATTTCCTTCTATACTGCCATCCCTACAGTGTCTTTGCAAACTGTTTCCAAATGACAGTCTTGGCTCCACAGTAAATGAGGTCCTTTTTACAAAAAGATAATTAGAAAAAACCCCAAACAAAACCGTATCAGACTTACGAACGCATCAGCCAGTAGGCACTGTCCACAGAGGGAGACACTGGGCTGTCTGGAAACACAAGCAAGCAGAGGCATATTCATGGATGACTGGAGGAAGGTAGGTCCAATCCATCTTTTTTGTCCTGTGCTTCTCTATTGGTTTGTCAGGGACTAGCTAATTCAACCCAGCATTGCTCGACTCCCAAGGGCTCCATTTCTCCTCAGACACACTAGGTGTCACCTGGAATGACTCTTTCCACCAAGCCTGGACTGTTATCACAGAGTGGCTGCACAAACTATGACCTTGTCATCAAAATTAACTACATAAGAAACCGAGGGCAGCTTACAGCAGCTTCATGCTATATCAGAAGAGCCTGGTTTGGAGGAAACGCGTATCTGAGATGAGGAGGAAGCAGGCACAGAGCATGCACAGCCCAGCTTCGTCATGGGCGAGGCAATTACAAACAGAATCTCTCACTTTTGGTGAAGCAGTACAAGCATCCACTGCTTTAACTGTAATTTTTTATATTCTTTCCTTTCTTCACTTCTTTTGTGACTGTAATTGATTTTGAAAGAAAAATGTAACATCAGCAGGACTCACCTTGCCTTCCCATTATCTCTATCATGGACATGAGCGCACAGCTAGCAGCTAGTCCAGAACCTCACAGCTGCATTAACAGGTAGCAGCCTTTTTTTGGGAAATAGTTATCTTATCACTAGTGGGAAAAAAAAAAAAAAAAAGAAAAAAAA
>NDXB01022642.1:121029-133199 GCA_002631895.1 Agapornis roseicollis
TGATCAGTATTGATCAGAATAAAATTTGAAGGTTTGTTTCCAGGTATTCCCATTGGGAAGAGGTGACTTCCAGATCTGGGCAGTCGATAGTCTGTACAAACACAGCACACCAGCTGCTGTTCTAGTGAAAACCAGCAAACTGTTGGTATCAGTAGTGCAAACCGATGTGACCAGAAATACTGATACCTATGCATAATCTCAGCAATATTCATTTTTGTCACTGCCTGGGTTTTCTATTACAGATTAAGTTTGGAGATGATAAAATCCTGACCTTCAAATCAGAAGGAAGAGAATGAATTTGAGGAAGATGGTGGAGCTACCTATCTACACCATGGAGAGCAGAAGAGAGGTTAGGACATGCAAACTGGAGCACTGATGCAAACCGAGGTGCAGTTGCAGCTGATTAATGCACAATGGCTATCCAGGAGGTGCAATGTTTAGTATTCAGATGCTATGCTTCTGAGACACCAGGCCCTTCAGGGGAGATTAAGATGTCAAAACCTGACAATCTAGACAATTGAAAGCTTCCAGTACTGGAGCCCACAAAGTAAGAGGGAGGATAAGATGAGGGGAGAAAAAGGAGGAGGAAAATATAATGATTCCTTCAAGGAAATTAATTTCCATCATCATCTTTTGTATTCTTGCCAATTTCCGGCTGACAAATGCATGCATAAAAAGCAGCAGTTTTCATAAGTGTTTATGTTAACATTCTTTTGAATTAAGTTAATCATATAAACCTCTTGTGGGCCCCAGTAAAGTCTTCAAATCAATAACCCTTTGTAAGTCTGTACAGTAAAATATCTGCATCTGGAGTAGGAGAAAGTGTATACATGAAAGGAATCACAGCACTGCCTCGATTATCACAGCAGCTGTCCAACAAATGCTTGCAAAAAAAAAGTCACATTTTCAAGTTCCATAAAATGAGGCCTGAGTGTCTACTACAAGTCTTGTGAAATTGAAGTCTGTGCTAATTTTCCTTATTCCCATGAAGCCCTCAATGGTCAGACAGGTATTCCTGCACCGTCTTAAATGGAGGAAAGATAATTCCTCACACATTTACATTGAAAGCTTTTTGCTTTTTCTTAGCATGTGGCTTTTTTGACAAAACATATTAACATTCTAATGCCAGGTTGGTGCTGCATTTGCTGAACAATTTAATCTGGGTTTTGCGGTTTGATTTGAGGTTGCTTTCCTGATTGTTCTCAGAGGCCTGCAGATCCCCTCTGTATGTCCCAGATCCTCCTCACTGACTGAGAGCAGGCTCAAACCTGTCATGCACAGCATCTGATGTCCACAGTGTCTTCCTCTCATCCTCTGATTGTAGCCTTTCCATTCTGTTCAAAGCACTTGAGTACACCCCAGGACCACCTTACTTGCACCATGGCAGCCCTTCAGCTGGCTGTTTAGGGCAGAGCTGGGAACACATACCACCTGGGTTGCAGCCTCAGATTCCCTGAAGAGTTGCTCATTTCGTGCAAATCTGAAGGGCTGCAGCAGAAGTGAACACCGTGCTCCATCCTATACACCAATTTGTCTGAGGATATGGCTCTTTCCTGAGGTGTGAATTTAGGAGAAAGTAAGATCTGTGCTGGGGAGGCTGAAGTTTCAACTGAGTGGATGTTCTCCTCCTGGTTCCCTTCCTCCTGATACCCTCTGGGCTAATGAAGAATTCCTTGTTTGCTTTGCTATAACTAACAGTGAGACCTGACTCCTATCTTACACCATTGCCATATTCAAAAGCTGTTATCCTTCTGCATTTAATTTCAGCCTTGTTTTTCTCTATTTCTCATGATTAAGAAAAGAGAAATAATAGAGCAAAGTTAAAAAGCTCACCAACAATTGTTTCATGTATCTGACAAATTTTGCCTGGAAGAAGTTATTTGTTGCTTTGCATTTTCCAAATTCAGTAATATCCATTGCAAACAATATGTAGGAAAAAAAAAAAACCAAAAAACTACAAAAAACATATCTAGAAGCTGGAAAAAAAAGATTGTTAATGTATCCTTTTTATCTATGTACTTATTTTAATGCTGTTACCCTGCAGAATGCCAAAGTCCATTTTCAGAGACAGGGAAATCTGCTGAGTGAGCACCAGTAAAGCCAAGTACAGCTTTTGGTGCTAGCCACTACTGTTAGAAAAATAGAATTACTGCTAGAAAGAGCTTATAGCCTGGAAGATGAGATGCATCAGCAGGCTGGTGGAATCTGAAGTAGTATAAAAGTTTATTTATTGGATGATAATTATGGAACAGTTCCACAGATGTCATAAGCCAAATGATGGCAGGCTGCAGGACAAGCAAGGATTCCACTGATTCGCTACAGTCGTGGATAAATGATATTCTGAAAGTAAATATTTATGATAATAAAAAGGAAATGGTAAAAAAAAGAAAAAAAAAAGCAGGCTTAAATTAATCTTTCCCTTACACATGTAAACTTTTTTGAATGGAGCGGAACATAACTATGTACTGTCAACAGTTAAATCCTAGCCATGGAAGAAGTAGGTCACAGTATTTTCAAGTATGGACTCCTTCCCCAAATTTGAGTGGATTAGCTGATTTAAGAACAAGTATTATACCAGGGAAGTGGTGGAATCACCATTCCTGGAAGTGTTCAAAAACGATATAGATGAGGCCCTCAGTGACACAGTTTAGTGATGGACTTGGCAATCCTGGGGTAAATGCTGGACTTGATCTTAAAACATCTTTTCCAACAGGTTGATTCTATGATTCATTCAAGTCACAGGCCTGCAAGAGAGCTGTGTGTACTTGACAGATGTAGTATCACAGCCATGTAAGGTACATGGTTTACTTTCACTGGCTCTACTGAGGTACAGATGGAATGTAAATGCTTGCAACGTGTCATACGGTGAGGCAAAGGACATTAGGACTGAAAACTGAAGTTGAAATGTTGGTGGATTGCTTTCTAGCTTGCACGTAGGAAGGCTTCAGCCCCATGGGAATTTTCATAGCAGCTGTGAAGAGAACAATGGGAGAAGAATTACAGGTGACATGAAAACTCTGGTACTAACAAAAGAAAAATGGAAAAAATAAAAAAGAAATTTAGTGATACAAAGCGAACAGCCTGCTTCATAGTATCAGCTCGCCATCCTTGGTGTATAGCACACATTGCACTGCCTTGGTCATGCCTCAGGCTATTGAAAGTTTTAAACCAAGACTTGCAAGCCTAGGTTAGTTAGATGCCCTTGAAAATGTTGTCATCATATGTCTCTCTTAAAATTAACATAAGTTGTCAAACTGACACAGATCAAAAATAAGACTAGAAACGCAAGCATTCAGTGGGTTCTTGTTTTATACTGTCCCCTTTGTACTATTTTACATTTTACTTTCCTAAGAAGAAAAATAGCAAAAGAAACTTACTTGAGACAGTTTTTAAACAAGTACCATGCTATTATTTTCTTTATTACACTGCAATGGCACTCACTGGATCTTTTTATCAGCTTCTCACATCTATATGTGAATGTTTATAGTGAACTCAGGCAGTTAAGGTCTCCCCACTGACTTCTTATAGGCAAGTTAATATTGCCAGGCACAGAAAAAAAAACAGGCTTTTATTGTAAAAAAACATCTTTCGTACAACATCATTTCACTATGTTAGCTTAGGTGCAGTTCCACTTGAAGCATCAGAGTTAATTTTAATGGGCATCAGGTGCCCGTTAAATTTTTATCCAGAAAAGAAAAGAACAGCAAAAATTCATTGTCAGTGAGCAGCCCTCAGAGGCAATGAAGGAAAACCACAAACCCGGGTTGACAGTCTGAACCTTTCATATGGCATCTTTCCACCCAACCACTTTGAACATTTTTATCTCCTGGCAAGGAATACCTTCTTCACAGCTTCTTTTTAAACATGCAACCATTGCACCCCTCTCTCCAGACAGGAGATAGGAGTGTGTAATTGTCCGTACTTCCACAGCTCCCAGAAAGTAAGGCTTTTTTTCCATGATCTGAAACCAGGAGGCAATAACTGTAAGGAATGCAAAAACCTTTATAAGAAGCTGAATTTCTTGACCCCCAAATTTCCCAGGCTATCATGCAGTAAAGGCCGTGTGGCCAGAGCTAGCTCTGCTGTCAGGTTAAACCATGCAGATTTTGTTCAGTGTTTTGCATTAATGAATGGGGATTCATTTCACTGGAGAAAGTATCAGTGGTATTTAGAGATCTTATGGGAGCAGTCATGTACTGTTCTTGGCAGGATTCCTCTATCATCCAGTTAATAACTTTCGCTTCCTACACTGTTGACCCAGAGATATCTTTGAGGGGATATGGAAGATGAAATTAATTTTTCTTCTAATCTTTGATTAAACATGACAATGACTTACTTGGAATGATACACATATAATAAGACCTGTTTCAAGAGGAGATGCCATAGGAAAAGATGAAACATCTTTCAGCTACAAAGTTTTTCCTTATGATGGTGAAACACATTTCTCATTGTGGTAAGTGGTTACCGCAGGCTCTTATTGTAAACCGAATGTTAGCTTCAGGGCTGAGTTTAATCAATAAACTACTTTGTCAAAGACGTAAAACACAATTAATCCTCGTAAGTAGCTTTTAGTAGTTTTCTGGAGTTAATGCAACTTGGTGTAAGGAACTTCATGAAGTTACATGATGATAGGACAGTTGTCTTCTATGTACAGTCTCTATTTTGAGATTGCCAGGTGCTAGGTTTGAAAATTGTTGTGAATTCTGCTCTTACAGAAACTTGAAATGCCTAAAAATTAAGTTGCATTCAAAAAAGATTGCAGTAACTTGCATCAATGTAATTTCTCTTTTTATTTCAGGAATAAATTTTCTTATTTTACTTCATGATTGTGTTCTCCTGTGATCCTCAACATAATATTTGTTGCCTGAAAGCATATGTTTTGGTTTATATTATTAGGCTTTTTCACTGCACTTTCTTATAGATAAGATCAGATCTGAAGAAACAATTCATGTCATGAGTTGCTGATAATTTCTTAAAACATGGCTTATTTTATTTACAAATCATTAGTTGACCCATCCTGAGATAGATAGGCACATGGTATTTTTAAAGCTGTCAGGATACTTCATGTGAGAAAACATTGGTACAGGTGTGTATATGATTCATGTCAGTTTCATTTAAATCCTGTTCTATTCTCTGTTTCTAATTTGCGAAACTGTTTGAAAGCAAAACAATAGACAGAGATCAACCACATAAGCAGTTGGATGAACTCTGTATTAACTGTAACAATTTCCAACCTAGAAAGATTTTGGGAACAAGACTAGGGCTTGGTGAATATTCAGGCCAGGTGAATGGACTTAGGTAGCTGCCTTTGTGAAAATATTAAACCTACATATTTTAATATATATGATCAGCTTTTACAACAAAATGTAAGTGTAAGAGACAGTGTGTGAAAAGCAAAAGCATTACAGGTATAGGGAAAATATGTGTGTAAATGCAGGTGTTTTAATTGGTCTTATTCACATGGCTGAGAAACTCATCTGTCCTGTTTTCTCATTTGCTTCCTTTTAGTCATGCAGAGTTCTATGATGTCAGCCAAATAACATTATCAACATCAAAGCAAACAAATGTAATTTCCTTACCTGATAATTGTGGCCTTTCTCATGCCCTGTTGTGTGTGTTTCTTAAATAACCAATGTCATTGACATCAGCAGCTACCAGTACATGCTGTCTCATTTGCACACCACATGAAACAGGATTGGTAAGAAATGTTCCAAATAACTAGGAGGTTATTCATTGTCAATTAACAACATACTTGAATGGATTATGGCGGGGGGTTGGAACTAGATGGTCTTAAGGTCCTTTCCAACCCTAGCTATTTTATGATTCTATGACTTCTTACCAACATCATTTAATTTAAGCATACATTCTTAAGGGATATGTTCTGTGTTGTAAAACAGCAAATGAGGGCAGCTGCTGATCCCTACCATGTTGGGTTCTGAATTACAATATACAAGAATAACTATGACAAAATGATATTTGGACCCAAAATACTTATAGTGCTAGATGTTTCCATTAAGAATGAAATGTCCCTTTTGTTCCTCCAGTGGGATTTACATCTGAAGATATTTCAACCAAAAATTGCCAAAAAGTAAGTCAAATCTCCAGTCTTCAAGTTACATGGTAAAACTCCAATACCTGCTGGTATTGAACAATGGAGACTCAAGTGGTCCCCAAAGTTACATGAAAGCATTTAGTCAGGATATTTTTAGGGGAAACACAGAAACAAGGCCTTGAAAACCTCTCAAGAGGCCACCCAGTTCCTAACAAAATTCTGGTTTGGAGTAGGTGTAGTCCCAGTGCATAGCTGTTTGAGTGGTGACAAAGTTTCTCCCAATGATTCACATAATTTTGCATCTAGTATTTGTTTTTTCATCCATCTCTTATTCAACTACCTGTGCATTCAGGACTTCTCATTCCCTTCTGGTTTCTGCAGGTATTGTTTTACATGTTTGAAGGTTACTATTTTTCTGAACTAAAAAATGCCATTCCTGCATTCTTGCCTCATACAGTAGATTTTTTTAGACATCTGGTTACTTTTGTTTCTCTGCTGAGTATTTTGCCTCCCCTTTTCATCTCTTGAAGATGTTGACCTAGGTAGATCTAATAGTCCTACTGTGCCCTCACTGGAGTGAAAGCTGTGACTTATTACTGTACCTTAGAAACTCCTGGTAGTGTAACAGCTGAGGCTCTGTGTAGACCAACAAGTTCCGTAACCTCTTCCTCTTCCTTAGCATCTAGCTACATGTACTGAGGCCAGCTCTGCTATGGCTGGACTGAGTAACCTGGGATTACACCTATGGGGAAGAGCTGGGGAAGAGAGATCTGGAAGTTCTGCCAGAGGCTCACCTTCCCTTGGACCTGCACTTGAGTTCATGCCCTTTCTCCTTGTCCTTGCCTGCACTATTGCTCTAGGTATGCCAGGCTGCACAAAGACATGGACCTCATTGTTCTTCACATACTGGATTGACTACCTGGCTGGACTTCAGCCCTGCCTTGGCACCCCAGCCATGCTGAGTGAACACTTGGCTAAGGGTTTACCCCCACCACTGCCCCTGGGCTTGCTGGGTCCTATAAGACAGGGCATGGCCATCCTGGGTACCCTGCTCTTGTTAAGGCAGTTGATCCTTCCTGTGCTCTGGAAACAACTCAGGTTAACCCACAGGCCCTTTTTGACAGTGGCTAGATATATGTTCCATATGTTGTACAATGTGGTTGGCTGTTTCAGCTCTTCCCACTACTGAACTAACTAAATTCAAGATACACTAGCTAATATTTCTTCCCAGTTTTTAGGACCACTGTAACAGAAAAAAGTTACATGGATTTTCAGAGTGTTATTTTAAAGGACAGTTGTTGTTATCTACAGCCCAGGCATGCAATACTCTTCTGTTAAACACAATATTCATTTTAGCTAGTTGATGTTATTTGCCATATACTTAATCAGAGGGTGTTACTCATCTCTGGCCAGTGATGCTTGCTGGATCTGCCTTGTTTTCCGGGCTCATTCACAGGTGTCAACAATGTTAAGCCTCATTTCCAATATTTCTTAAAATAGCAGTAGTTGTTTGGGCACTGTTTTTGTTAAGTTTCAGTTGTCCTTTTGAATGAATGCTAAAAGGTAACAATTAAATGGTAGTGAAAATAAGCCACATGTTAACTTTATATAAATTCAAAACCAAAAATGGTTGATAGACAAATTGTCTTATCACAGATTGAATCTTCTTTTAAGAACCATTTTTTGTTTTAGAAAGTACGATACAATTTTGTGCAAAAACTGTACAGTAGCGTACAAAGCAATTTCTTTGAAAAGATGTACCATGCATTTCATTTTAAAGCTCCGTTCATGTTTCCATTCTTGTCAAATACACATCCTGAACAGGGTAGAAAACAGGTTAATAAATAAAGAAGGAGACCACAGCTAGCATCTATTTTGGTTACTTTTACCTTTGCATTTTCTGGGCCACTGACAGGCCCCTGAGTGCCCCCACAGAACTCATTGTCCCTGTGAGACCCTGCCCAGGGCCCAGGACCCCATGTCAGTCTCCCATGGCTATCAGCCACTGCCCTAGAGGTTCTGGAGCAAGGCTGGTCTCCAGCTCCCCACAGCCCTGCCCTGCCCAGTCATTTGCCCCACTGAGCCAGGACCACCCATGGTCCCATGTCCCATCATCAGCCTGTTCCCATGGAGGTGCCCTATGCCAAGGGCTGAGGCTGCCCAGTGGCCCCAGTGCTCTGCTTGCAGATGGGGGTGGGATGGACCCTGGCTGCCAGGCATTTAGGGAACAGAAATCTTACTTTGTACGTTTTGCTGGTTTAAAATTCATCTATTTCTTTAATTTTTATTGTTTCCTCTAAACAATGGGCATTGTACAGACATTTCTAATGCCCTCATTAGCTCTGACCATGCTCTTGAGGTCAAGAAAAAGCCATTGTTCAGCTTTTCAAAGCTATGTTTCTAAAAAGACCTCCCTGTAGTTTTAGGCAACCTTCATCTTGTTACCTTTCTGTGCAATGTATATACACACATACCTCTAAGAGTATAACAGTAGTCCTGTGATGGCCACAGTTGAGATGAAGCAGATACCCCATTGCCATCTCACCCAGGTGCCAGGGGCTTTCTTTTTCTCCAGGTTGCTCAAGGCTACAAAAATGTTGTGGATTTAGCTGCCCTTATCATAAGTTTTTGCTCTTTGGACTGTGTATGATCTTGGTAGCAAAGGACCGGTTATGCCCACTTAAACCCTGGGAGGCACCCAGGACTTTTGTATCTAAGCCCACTTACAGAAGTGTTCTCTTGCTGACTATACGGCTTGAAGAAGGCAACTATTTTCAAGTAGTTTTTGTGATTGAATGGCCATCAGGCTTCTACTTTATTTTTCTTCCTGAGATCTTGTCTCTTCCTTCCTTTTACCACATCCAGAGAAACAATGTAGATGTCAAAGGTGCAGAAAAAAGTTCAACAGACAGAGCAGTTCAGGAGCCTGATTTCATGGACCATACCTGCGTATCTACCCCACATCTAGGGTTCAAAATTACCTTAGTCAGAATAAAATCTTCTGTGGCACTTTCAGTATCTTCTACCATAACTCTATATAGCTAGATCCTGCTCTCTTAAAAAAATTCTGGCCAAAACATGGAGGAGGAAATGACAATGTGAAGAGATGATTTTGGTTTTCTTTCATTCAATACAAATATAATGGTTTGAAGGGGCAGACAGAACATAAAGATTCACTGTGCCAGCCTCACCTCCCTACTGACTTGAAACACTAGTAAGTTCTGAAAATATGAAATTTTTCATACCATTTATGTTAATGGGATAAACAGTCACCAGTTACACTCAAGCAAATAATTTTATTCCTTTGACAGTTGCTGAATTTTAGTTGCCCTTGAAGAGCTGTGATACCAGCCCCAGATGGGTACCAAGCTGGAAACTCAGTGATAGTGTGAGAACCAGAGGACATTTTGTGTGGTAATTGAAACTGTCTCGAGTCTATTAATGCAAAACTGACCAGTTTAACCTTCATTTCAGTCACTTTTCTTCAGATTGCTGAGAACATATGCAACAAAAGCTTTAACTTTGTTCCAGTAAGAGCACTTGGCAGAAGAGCTTTGAAATTATGCTCTCATGGGGAAACACATTATGAATGTATGTGTGTGCTTACTTTTCATTTCCTTAAGGATTCTTTTTTTTTTTTCCACAAGAATTTTTTGGAAGTTAATAACTGCTGTCCTCCTTCAAGATGAACTATGTGCACTATGGAAGCACTAAATAATAAGTGTTTCTGATTTTTGCAAACTTAAGTACTTATCTTCCCAAGATTTAAGTAGCCATTTGGGAGAAAGAAAAAAGATCTGAGTGTTACTATGGACTGCACAAATGCCTGTCTGCATTTTAGTTAAGGAAAAGGATTTTGCTAAAACAAATAGTTTGAAAGAATTTTTAAAAAGTTAAGCATTTTAACACCACACAGAAAAACTATCAGATTATTCCTAAAAACATCATGTAGGGTTCTTGTGGCTTAAAATACAAAACTGATCTTTGTGATTTGGTGAAGACTACACACTGGAATTGCCCCTTTTTCTGTGCATGGCTATCAACATTATTTCAAGTGACTCACAGAATATTAGCAAGGATCAGTACACAAAACAATTCACTACTCAGTCTATTGGATAGTCATTGCTTCAGTCCCTTCCCAATTGCCTTCTCTTTTTGAATCCAGCCCCCTGTTCCACTTCTCTGCCAGGTGAGAACAATTCCAGAACTTGCCAGGGAGCTATTTTTTTCTTTCCAGTTAATGTGTAGTCTTGATTTGTCCAATTCTGTTGCTGTTATTGGGCAATGTAGGGGGGGAAAAAAGGGTAAAGGAAAAATGCAGAATTCCAGAATTTTGTTTATGTTCTTTACTCTCTTCTTACAGCTCAGCAAACTGTATTTTGTTCAAAAAAACCCTCTGTAAAACAAAGAAAGCTTCTTCTGAAAAATATCTTCTAAACTTTGTCTTTAGAGAACCTTCCTCAAGTTATGAGCAGTATTTTCTTTTTATGAAAAGATGGAGTTATCCATCTTCCCACAAGTTCAGTTTACGAAATAGTTCTTATTTGCTAGGGAGAGGAAGAAAAAACATTAAACAGAGTGTGAAGAAAATTTTGAGTTATGAACAGAAAGCCATGAGCTTTTGAAATTCTGGTTTCTGCCTTTCATTTTGGATTTGCATTGCTTCCAAAGTGAATCTGTATTTCCAATTAATTTAATAATCCAAAAGTCTCTGTATTCTATGCATTCAAAATTTTAGAAGCTGTAGAGTATACCCCAGGAGACAAAAGTCAGCACAGCTCCAGGAATGTAATTCAAGCGCTATTGATTTATACCTGCTGAGGATATGCTGGTGAATGAGATACAAAAAGGAAATATACTCTTTGAACACAGAAAAATCCTGTTAAAAAAAAGCAGTGGAAATTGCTGCTTGTCAACAAAGCCCTTTTCTATTGCATTCATAGGTAACAAGTATTTATGAGCAAAGAAGATGCCACCTGGGGGTATTTGGAACCTTTGCCTTACCCTCAAGTTTCCATATGCATTTTCTAATATTTTTTAAATGATCATTTGTGCGTGTGCCTTATTAGTCTGTTTGTGCCTGATTAGAAACTTCTTAAAGGGTTTATTTTCAGAAAGCTAAACTTAGAGCTTGTGCTGCCATCATAAAAACAAACAAAAAATAAACCAACAAACATGTTCTAAGAGTATCTCTAGATTAAAATCTCTAGATTCAAACTGTGCTTTCAGAAAATCTTGGCCATTCAGCTTAAGTTATGGACATAACCATCAAGAAATAAGAGGCTGTCAGTTCTGTCCTCTTGTTAGCTTCACTAGTCTTGTGCCCCTGAACTTAAGAATTACAAGGTCACAGAAACAGAGTTGGGCAATCTCTTTCTGCCACCAGATCTGAAGGGATTTCCTAAGTCTGTTAGACCTTCAGACCCCTGGAAAGTATATGCCATGAGCTAACTGAGGGAGTCTGCATTCAGCATTGCCTTGCTCTGTTCACTGAAGCTGCTGTATCTGATGAATACAGGAAAAGAGTCTGAAAAGAAGTGGAGACTGTTCCACAAGGCCAAACTGCTGCTCCAAGAAGCTTCATGAGGGTAGAGAAGGAACAAAAAATGTGCCAATAAGAAGCCATAATAGAGAGCATAAAGAGAAATCATAAGGCATTTCACATATTGTGAAGATGTGTGAAGAAAAAGAGGTGCCAAGAAAGGCTGAATCCGGTATTGAGACTCCATCTCAGATGAGTATGTAATTGTTTCATAAGCTATCCTCAACACAGTGCATATAAAGTTGAAGAGCACATGACAGAGCCTCTAGGTGACGGAGAAAAAACCAAAACAATAACCCTCATCTCAGTGTAAACTGAATTTGAATTGAAGCAGTTTAATTCATGGCATGTATTTAACTGCTAATCAGCAAGCTACACATTCAGGATCAACATCAGCACCAGAACAGATATAAGCTATGCCTTACTGACCACCAATGTTGTCTGCTGTGCACTAGGACAGGTAGAATGTGTGTTGCACTCATGCCCTGAAATGCAGCACCTGTTTATGAAGAGGTGTCCTGGGTTCAGCAGTTCCAGTCAGTTTTTCTTCTCTTTAGTAGCTGGTGTTTTGACTTA
>NDXB01022647.1:0-64808 GCA_002631895.1 Agapornis roseicollis
GGGAGGGCAAGCCAGGGGGGTTGAGTGAGTGAACGAGCTGCGTGGGTTTAAACCACGACAGGCCTGCAAAATCTGAAGTAAGTAGACTTCACTAATAATAAATGCTTTTCTAGGTTCTTTCCATCTTGATGGTTCCAGATGTTTTGCAATTGTGAAGTAATGAGTCCTACCTTGTCATAAAAATGGTTCTAACTAACTGTCGTGGTTCAAACCCAATTTCTACTCGCCCTTCCCCCCTCTTTCTTTCCTTCTCTCCTCTTCCCCCACCCAGCTCCTGGGGGGATGGGGAGGAGAATCAAAGGAATGCAACTCCCACAGGTTGAGATAAGAACAGCCCAGTAACTAAGGTATAACACAAATCACTGCTGCTACCACCAATAATAACAATGATAGAGGAAATAACAAGGGAAGAGAATACGATACCACCTGCCAGAAACAAGCCCAACAGGGAAGTGTGTGCCCTTCTGGGTAACTCCCCATTACCTCCCTGGTCATGATGTTCTGTGGTATGGAATACCTCTTTGGCTAGCTTGGGTCAGGTGTCCTGTCTCTGCTTCCTCCCAGCCTCTCCTCCTCCCTGGAAGAGCATGAGACTCACAAAGTCCTTGGTCAGAGTAAAACATTACTTAGTGACAACTAAAAACCTTGATGTTATCAGCTCTGTTCCCAAGCCGAAAGTCAAAACACAGAGCTGCATCAGCTACTAAGAAGGAGAAAAATTGACTGGTACTGCTAAACCCAGGTCACTAACCTTGTCTTCAGGTGGGGACACTGAGGAAGAAAGAATGCATATAAAGTCCAAATTCATAAAGCCAGCTGAAGACACTGTCTCTTCTCCTTTGGGAGTCCAGATTTAGCAACTGTATGGAAAAAACCTGCAAGTATAGGCAAGCAAATTTAGTCATCTTTAATCAATGTTTAAGTCTTTTAAAAGCAGTTTTCAGTACTATAGAACATCCAGCAGTGCAGCCAACATAATGGAAAACAGCTGGTATGCAGCATTTTAGAAAGCCAGGAGTACAAATAGAGCTCTCTTGTCCTTAAGCAAAGGAATAGTATTTCCTTATCACACGTTAAACTGTGACTTTCCTCTAACATTAAAGATATCTCTAAATCCCTTTGTGCTTTGGCAATTCCCTGATATTGCAAATCTGCACATATCCAGAGAAGCAGCTTATGAGAAAATCACCCTGTTATGCGTTATCATGTGAGATGCTATAAGAACTTGAGGGAGAAAGAGTATTGTCCCACGAAGTCTAGAGATACGCATAGAAAGAGGATGTAAGACAATGCCCGCAAAATGGTGAGGATAATTATATACATAGTGCTATCTTCATCTTTATTTCTGCTTTATTACCACCCTTTCAAGTGTGATAATTGGTATGTAATCCTTTCCTGGTTTATAAACACATACACAGGATTTAAGATAAACTCTTATTAGCTTACAGTTTGCACAAACATTTTGTGTGTTGCGGTTTCTTTTTATACACTGCCAGTCTGCGAACATCTGTGACAAATGCAGAAGTCCAGAGCATTAAAAATAGATCACCTCTTCCAAAATATACTTCCTCCTGCTTCTCGGTATGAAGACAATACTCTTTTTTTCCTATTTCACAAAGGAGATACCAAGAAATCAGAAACCCTAGCTGAAGCCTGCCTTCACCATCTGTTACATGGTAACTTCTCAGTATAGACAGGCTGACAAGCATTCAGAGCAAGGGGATGCAAATAATTAAGCAGCTGAAGGGTTAATTTCTGCACCATCATGAAATGAATCACAAAACCTGAAGCTTTAGCTGTGACCTGATGATGAGCACTTGATAGAACCCCTGGTTCTAAAGCCTGCAGGCTTTATTCCCTTGATCAGTGGAGAGTGTCACTGACATATGAAAGTGCGGAATCTGAGTGAGAACAGAGAACAGCTTTAACTGCCAGGTGATTTGGGCAGTTGAAAAATATACCAAAAAATCTAGCAAACACACAGAAAGATTCATTTGTGTGTTACTACCAAGAGGGGGATACAGTCCCTGAGAGAGAAAAGGAGATGAGGGGAGCAGTGTTTCTTTTAATGTGAAATGGGATTCTCTCTTTTATTTCTCTGCATCTACAGAGATCTTTGAAATAGATGGAACTCACTGAGATTATTACTGGATTAGGCTCTCCTGCAGTTAAAAGCTATTTTGTATATGAACTACTGAAAGGAGCAGTAGGAGAGCAATTTATTAACTGCTGTGGCGATTCTTATTTCTTCTTGGTTAATATCTGTTGAAGTCAGTCCAAGTCTGTGACTTCACACCTGTGATTTGTAATGGATGCCACAGTATTTCTAGGACATATCACAACTTCTCAACATGTTAGGTTACAACTCGCAGTGCTGGAAGCAGAAACTAGATAATTTTAATCATTGTGATAAAGATCAGATTAAGTGATTACACATTTGAAAACACTAAATCTGTAATGTTTAATTTTGTAAGTGAAAACAACTTTTCTGCAATGGCATCACAGGAAGGAAGGACAGAAACAAGGAATAAGGTCTTTTAAATACCGCTGCTGAAAGTCTCTTAAAATTAGAGCCACTAATACAGTATCTTTATTGGTTTCCAGCTGAGTTTCTGTTGGCATGTCTGGTTTTTGAGCTGCACACCAAAATTTTGACCAATCACAACCATTTTTTATTTCCTATTCAACATTATATTAAATACTAAATCAAAGACATCCTTGCTCACTGGGGAGGATGCTGTACTAATATCAGCTGTTGTCTCTGGAATAGTTCCACAAGACAGTGGAGTTACTTGGAAGTTATACTCTTAGTCTAATCCTAAGGGCTTGCTCCTGATAATAGACAGTGTTTAACAGGACTTTGCTACCAGAAAATTCTTAGCCACTCGCGAACTGTGCTTATTACTTCCCCATTAAACATTATGTCTCCAAAATAACAGTATGGATGTATTATGCCCATACATGAGGGACTATCTGATAAAGGTGTTTTTAATGTCAGGTAAAAAAAAAAACCCTGTATCCATGTCAAGAATTACGCTGATGAGTGAACTCTTTGTTGAATCATTTAATGGAGAAATGCTTTACTAATGTCCTGAGGGAATTGCTGACAGTGTGTAATAATTGCTGGTTCAGTGCAACAGATTACAAGATATCTTGCATTTTATGGAATTCAGGCAAGCGCTTCTTTTGCACATCTGTGAGCTTCCTGGTAAGCTCCTCAAAATTAAAGGGCCTGCAACACACCTTTCTTTAGATGCAATAGATAGCTGTGGCTATAAGGTGACTACAGGACTGGGTGACACTATGCTTTGCTGCCTTCTACTCCCAAAAGTTCAGCTTCTCCAATTATCTAGTGTTTGTAAAATTCATCTTTGAAGTGGAATACAGTTATCTCCAGGGTAAGGGGTGGAGAGTAAGGTTCATGAGAATGTATGTGTACTCCAGATGAAGCTATTTCACCTTTACCGTTCCTCCCACTGCTACCTGTTTTATAGAGCTGTTTCTATTTGTTTAGCTTTATACTGTTCATTACAGCAGTGTCATTTTTACCACATGTGAATACTGGTATTCAGTAAGGATTTCATCCAGCTTGTGAGAAGTTTGCAAGAACAGAGGTTTTCCTATAACTGTAGCTATGTCCCTATCACTCTGGATCCCACTGAGCAGACCTGGTCTTCCTTGCCCTTTTGAGGGCTGTTGTTGATGCATTTCTGTAGGATTATTCTGTGTGTCATTATGATAGAGCACTGACAAACACATTATGTAGCAGATTAGCACTTTGGGCTTTAGTTTTCAAAATGAGGAGTTAATCGCCCATGGATATACAGATTAATAGCTGGTTTTGCCTGGGAATGTTCAGTGTAACTCAGGCTGCTTTGCAGTTTCTAAAGTTGGAAGCTGAGGAATTTATGCCACAATGGAGAGGACTCTTCTGCTCAAAGGAAAACAGCATGTTGCTTTTAAGGTCTTTAGTTACTGATTACCAGCAAAGTCTCATAAGGCACATTCTTCCTATGCCGTGATCTCTGATGGGGTAAAATACCTCTTGAAATAGAAGCTTATCTTCCTTGTGCCACCTGGGTCACAAAAGCTTGGGAAAGCTGGAATGCAGAAATAAGACTTGTTTCAAAAGCTAGCATTTACTATAAAATTAAGGAAAGATTTTCACAAGGTTTCTTTACTCTTAACTTTAGGGTGAGTTTTCTCATCCCATTGTGGCCTGCCTTGTAACCTTCTCTAATGAGGTGGTTACAAATTAGAAGGCGGCAGGAAATTGCTTAGCAAGCACTCAGAAATCATGTGGTAACATTTGCATGAGTCAAGAACGTTTTCAGACTTCAGTGGTACAAAACTTACTCGCTCATGCAGAGAAAGGCAAGGTCCGAACTCACAGGTTACTTGCATTCATACCCATGTGTCGGTCAATGCATACACGTTGCAGAAGGCAGAGATACGTAACTGCTTACTTACGAGTTAACTATTCATGTGGTGCAGTCATTGATGTGTGTTGGTTCATCACAAATATGCAGGTAAAAATCCAGGTTCAGGTCAATACAGCTGAGAGGCACAACAGAGGTGAGGATGAAAGCCTTAGCTGCCTACAGGCAAGTATTTGTCTTTGCTCTGAGTTCTGCATGTTTGTACCCTTTCTTGCACTG
The DNA here is from genome assembly GCA_002631895.1 of Agapornis roseicollis. NCBI lineage: Eukaryota > Metazoa > Chordata > Aves > Psittaciformes > Psittacidae > Agapornis > Agapornis roseicollis. The sequence continues at coordinate 4,659 of NDXB01022647.1, forward strand.
CACTGTGTCCTTTGCCAGTGCTTCTATTATTAAGAGGGATTCTCTGGCTTGTAGAGAACTTCATGGAGTTTGCTGAGTTACAGATTCATCACTAGAGAGCAATATGCAATAGTTCACAGACTCAAGATAGCACTTCTCTGAACTGTCACTTTCCAGATGAGCTGTGGACAGGCTGCACTTGAGTTCATCCTATGTGACATGGAAGCACAAAAAGAAAAGAATACAGGATAGAAGCTGTCCTGCTTGATGTTTATTTGCCAGTTGTTTCCCTTGTTAAGGAGGAGAGCCAGAGATGGATGACTGCCTGGAGACACTGAAAGATGAGGAGGAAGCTTTGTGGGAAAACGTAGAATGCAACCGGCACATGCTGAGCCGCTACATCAATCCAGCCAAGCTGACCCCCTACTTACGGCAGTGCAAAGTCATCGATGAGCAGGATGAGGATGAGGTGCTTAACTCGCTTATGCTGCCCTCCAAAATTAACCGAGCAGGTAATTATTTTGTGAATGGCTACATCTGCATCCTGATCTGAACCATATTCTTTTGCTAAGTCCAGGGGGAGCCTGTATCCAATTGCAGATTATCAAATGGAAAACCTGTGTCTCATTTACAGGAGATTTAATGTAAAGAGGGGGATCTGCTGCTGTTATTTTGGTAACAATGCTCCTTGCAGTGCTGTGCAGACTGGAGCTCACAGAGTTCATATTCCCATCAAAGCCTTAGCAAATGTGTCAGCACAGGCAGCAGCAATTCCAAGAGTGGGTTTTCAGCTGTCGTGCCATGCCTCATGATTCGTTACTGAAGGGTCTGCTGTCCCAGCATTCCAGCACTGCCTGGGAAAAGCTGCACTGAGAGACCAAGTTGCCCACGCTCCTTCAGCATAACAATCAGCACAAGCACAAAGAATACGTGGCATTGCTTTATGAGTTCAGATGAACTCAATTAATCAGGCAGAATTTTCACAGCACGTTGCTGTGGCAGAGATGAGCCTTAAGCAGATCTGACATCAGGGGTACTGTACTTGCTTATGCTGCTCCTCATGCTGCTAGGTCACCTCTCTGCTCTCTCTGCTTAGGCCGACTGCTCGACATTCTCCACACCAAGGGCCAAAGGGGCTATGTGGTTTTCCTGGAGAGCCTTGAGTTTTATTATCCTGAACTCTACAAACTGGTGACAGGGAAAGAACCTACACGGAGATTTTCCACTATTGTTGGTGAGTAGAATCAATCCCGAAGGAGGTTATTGAATAAGGAAGGTCTTGGAGACTGGGTTTAATTTTTCAGGCAAGAAATGGAAATAAAAGCCAATTTTACAGTAGCATTTTGCAGTTTTTCAGTTCCCTTCAATACAGAATGTGCTAGCCACAGGTAATGTGTAAAGAAAGGAACATCTCAATTGTCTGAATGAAGTTGAAGAGCTTCAAATTGAATGCTAGGCATTACAAGAAATCTCAAGAGAAGAACATTGGAACAGTGAACTGAATTACACTGGTGACCTACAGATATGCAGCAAATGTGAAACATCCAGATTAATGGTACCAGTACAGATTTGTTTGTCGAAGTTTATGCCATTTCCAAAAGCCTGTTATCTCAGCTGAAACAAGACAAATGCAAAGGGCTCATATTCTATCCACACAAGCTGTATGTGTGTATACTGTAATTCTGGTAATAGTGTACTGTGTAATATTTGTGCTGGTGCCAGTTAGACACACAAATATGCATTTGTGTATATTTGAAACCTCTGTACATATTCTTAGACATTAATTTCTTACTCAGTTCTGCTAATCCTACTTAAAGTTACTTTATTAGATACTGAAAAGCTGTTCAAATGTTTTCAGTGGAGGAGGGACATGAAGGCCTTACCCATTTCCTAATGAATGAGATCATTAAGCTTCAGCAGCAAGTGAAGACAAAAGATGTGCAGCGCTGTGAACTGTTGGCCAAGTCTCGCCAGTTGGAGGATGAGCGAAAGCAGCTCAAACTGAACAAGATAGAGCTGATGACCTTCCAGGAGAGATACAACAAGATGAAGGAAGAGAGGAACAACTACAATGATGAGCTGGTCAAGGTGAAAGATGAGAACTACAATCTGGCCATGAGATATGCCCAGCTGAGTGACGAGAAGAGCATGGCTGTGATAAGGAGCCGAGACCTCCAGTTAGAGGTGAGAGAAATGCTCTGAGCTGCTTTAATCAGGAGCAGCAGTGGAGGATGCTGGTGGCATCCAGAAAAATGAGACCTTCTCTGACAGCAGCAAGGTATAGAGATCTCATGTGCTTTGCTTAACCAGATAATTAGAGGTATTACTGTACAGAAATGCCAGCTGCAGTGATGTGTACTAATGGCAGATAATTTGCATACTTGGAATAGATTAACAAAATATAAGTAAAACCAAAATGTTAAAAACATAATTTTAGCTTTTCAGGCTTAATGATGTCTTGGGGCAGTTACCCAGATTTGCACTACAGCTGCTGGTGGTTTATTCAGAAAGGCTCACGTAGAGCATTGAAACAGCTTGAGACCAGTTAGGAAATACAGAGCAAGGCTTCAAGTGCCATAAAATTCATGCTTGTGTACGTGTTGCAGATGAGATGGAGTCAGCAACTGCCCACAGTGGATCTGGGGTTTATTTTTGTACCAGTAATATCAGTCATTGTGCCCCACTTCATCACAGTCGTTTGCTCACTCTCCCAATTAGGTGCTGCCTTCTCTTGAGCTCAACATCCCTTCCCATGGGGACATGGCTTCTGGAGTGGCATGGTTGGGTTGAAAGTCGTGTCAGTTTGTGCTGTGCAGCAGCTCACAGTCACCACCCACAGACATTACAAGCCAAGGTCCCTGGGTGTCCCTGTCCTTTATCCTGTGCATATAGAATGATTTCTTTCCTCTTTTCACTGTTCTCTGGCTGCTTTAGATTGACCAGCTGAAGCATCGCTTGAACAAGGTGGAAGAAGAATGCAAGCTGGAGAGGAACCAGTCTTTGAAGCTGAAAAATGATATTGAAAACCGACCCAAAAAGGAACAGGTTTTGGAGCTGGAGCGGGAAAATGAGATGATGAAGACTAAAATCCAGGAGCTACAGTCCATCATTCAGGTATAAAAGCAGATTGCTATGTTTAAAATTCCAGCCACATCAGCATTACTGGTTACCCAGTGATTCAGCAGGCTTCAACCACTCCTTGCCTGCAGGCACCTCCACACTTTCCTTCTGTACTGTCTCATGTACCCTGCATCTGCTCTCCTGCTTTGCTGGCTACTCTTCAGGATTTATTGTCTGGAGGAGACAGAGAAGAAACAGGTGGTGACAGCTCCCATCTAAGGGACAGGGATTTGAGTATACAACATGGAAGCTGGTGACTGTTTTAAGGGCAAGTGGCATAGTCTCTCCTCACCTCAAACTCAACACATACTGTTGTTACAATGCTAGGGAGCACTGGGTGAAACCTCTACCTGCAAAGCTGCAATAAGCAGAAGTGCAGAGTTTGGATAAACAGCAGGTTCTTCTATAGCTCCCAGCTGTCCATAGTACTCCTTGTACTTACATGAGGAGTTCTACTGAAAAAACAAAGTTGTCATCTCATAAATCAAGCGGTACTTGAGAGATTGGCTCTTTCAAGGTGCAGAGTGCAGCTCTTTAATTGCTGAGCATTCAGCTCCCTGGTTTAGCCCTGTTGTGGTTCTTTGTACTGCTCTGTCACTGTGTTAAAGTGCTTTAGGTTGTTGTCATATCTGTGCTAAAATGTCTTAATGAAGCAGAGGGTAATAAAGGTTTCTGTACTTGGGTGGTCACTAGTTACTGGAATGCCTTGTACAACACTGCTGTAACCTGCACAAGGATCTTAACTAACCTTTTTTTGAGCAGATAGGGGAAAAGGATGATATGCAGCAAATATAGCACCGTGTTACTTGGTGAATAAGTTGGCAAAATATTGGGAGATATGGAAGAGTGCTCAGCACTTTGCTGGAAAAAGTTTGTAGCATTCTAAATTAACACTTAGAAATTATCAATACAATGCATTTCAGAAATGGCTGTAGCCTCAAGCAGTGCCTAACAATTCCTATTCAAAGGTTGAAAAAGAGCATAGTATAGAAGGTTTTTGGAGTTCTGGTCCACATAGAATCTCTTATATTAATTGAAATGGTCTTATAGCACCGAAAGAAGCAGATAAATAATCATGAAATAGCTAAAACCAGGACTGAAGTTGAAGTTATAGTTGAAGATGTCCCCGCTCATTGCAGGGCGTTTGGACTAGGTGACCTTCGAAGGTCCCTTCCAAGCCAAACTATTCTGTGATTCTGTGTAGTTCTCCTAGGTGAAAGCACAAATCAGCAAAGGCAGTTTGGTTTAGAAATACTTGGGTGTACTTAGAACTATTGTGTAACCAAAATGTCACTGAAATTCCCAACTTACTGTCAGTATTTTAGAAACAAATATGCATATTACTTGCATTTTATGCCTTTTCCATCTTCCATTGATGGTTAATTTTGGAAGGCAATTTCTTTGTTGCAACCTCCTCTGGTAATCTTGTTACTACTAAATCTGAAAGAAAACATATTGCAGGACACTACAGAAAATGAAGCAGTGGTACAAGCTACTCCAGGAAGCTTAATATTCTCTGAGCACAGCCCTGCAAAGCCTATGCATGCTCTCCAAATCCCCCTGAATGTTTTCTTAGGCCCTGCTTTTTGGCAAAGGGTGAGTTTTGTGCGCAGTGAGAGCTGATTAATAGAGAAGAGTTTTGAATGCAGGGCTTGGAGTGAAGAATTGTCACTGCATCCAAAATGGATCAAATTATAGCCAGTACAATAAAACAGTTCCTTCATCAGACTATTCTGACAGCAAGGCAACCTTTATTCATCTTTTCTGACACCATTGTAAAATATGTGAACAAATGTCCACTTCTTCTCCTGCTTTCCCATTGCCATACCAGGTGCATTTTCTATTCTTCTTGCTTGTTACTGTCTTTGTTACTCTTCTCCCTGCGATCCTGCTTTCTCTTTCCCTGGTCTGCCTCTTTAAAACATCTTTCTTTAGGCTGACAAGCGGAGTCTGCCAGATTCAGACAAGGCCATTCTGGATATTCTGGAGCACGACCGTAAGGAGGCATTAGAAGATCGTCATGAGTTGGTCAACAAGATCTTTAATCTCCAAGAAGAGATTCGTCATGTGGAAGACTTGAGAGACAAGGTGAGAAATGGAGGGATAAAATGATGGAATATCTCAAGCTAGTGCCCAAAAGACCTCTGAGAGCAATGGAAGTTAACAGTGTGTTGTTTCCAGTATCTTGAAGAGAAAGAAGATTTGGAGTTAAAGTGTTCAACACTAGGAAAAGACTGTGAGATGTACAAGCACCGAATGAACACTGTGATGATACAGCTAGAAGAGGTGGAAAAGGAGCGAGACCAGGTATCTAACAGTTAAAGGTGGGGAAAATCAGTAGCAAAAGCCTGTACCTCATGTGTCACTTTGGGGAATTGTGGGTTATTGGACCCAAAATACCATTAAAAATCAGCTGTTACAAGAAATTGCTACTTGTTAGAATTTGCATTACAGTAATTAACCATAGGATAATACTGAGTTGTTTCTGCTGTGTAGTAGCATTTGGCAAGCAGGGCCAAGATCTTAACAACAGCTACTGCAGGCTTTATATTATGGTGTCAAGTCATCTGGTTCGCACTCTGGAGCATTTTGCCGCCACCCAAGAGGGAGCTGGAAATGAACCACCCTCATCATTGTGATTTCTAATGGTACTACTGCGGCACATCCTGGTCCTGTCTGCTGTGTTAAGTGCTGAATGGTTACCAGTTCTCAAGTACCTGTCCCAAACACCTTGCAAATAAAATCAACAGGAGAAGGTATCTGGTGCTCAGGTGCATAAGAGGTTTCTTCTCTCCCCTGCAGGCATTCCGCTCTCGTGATGAGGCTCAGACACAGTATTCACATTGCCTGATTGAAAAAGATAAATACAGGAAGCAGATTCGAGAGCTGGAGGAAAGAAATGATGAACTCCGAATTGAGGTGGTTCGTAAAGAAGCTTGTATTGTTAACCTGGAGTGCAAGCTCCGACGGCTCTCCAAGGACAATAACTTTCTCGACCAGGTAGGGGTGAGACAGACAGACATGAGTTCTTTATTCAAGACTTGCTTTTAAAAGCATTCTGGTGGGGAAGGGAGAGGGGACTTCTTTAATTCCCTTCATGAGTTACTTGAACAAAATAACCCCCTTCTACTAAATATCAGTGGTGTGAGTTATTCAGTATAACGAGGCTCAAGTTTGTGTCATGCATACAGCTTATCAAAGTCTGGAATTCCGTAACTTGATTATAAGTGGGATGGAAAGAAATGCATAAAGACAATTTCTACACTGGGGTAGTGTGCCCCAGTGAAGGGAAGTCCCTGCAAATAGCAATCGAGGTTACTGATTTGGTTCTGGACAATCAGCTCCTGATGCACTGGAGTCAGAGGAAGTTCAATCAGATTACTCTAAAAGGGAGGTCATGAGGAGTTGTACGAAAACATGGTCTCAAAATTAAAAAGTGTTTCCTTCTGATCTTCAGAGTTTACCACGGAATCTACCCATCACCGTTATCTCCCAGGCCTTTGGTACTCCTAGCCCAAAAGCCAATGGTCAGGAAGCAGATGACTCCTCCACTTCTGAAGAGTCTCCAGAAGACAACAAATTCTTCTTGCCTGATCAAGCTCGACTCAAGAGAAGACTGAATCTAAAGGGAATCCAGGTGTGTCTTAATATAAGGTGTAATGATACAGTGCAGGGACTGTTATAAGTAAGAGACATAATACATGTTGCTGTCATACCTCTGAAAATGTGTTATAAAGACAAAAATAGATCTGTATATGACAGTGAGCTGTCAGGTTTTGCCCTGTGGTGATTTGCATCTTGAGGAGCAGATACAATCAGGCTCCATAGACCATTTTCTGCCCCTTCTCCCCATTTTGTGCATTCTCCTTGCTCCTGCTGCTCATTCACATTCCTGGAGCGTTGTCAATATATTGATTCTTTACCTCCTTAACAGCAGAGGAAGAAAAAATGGCATAATGCCTGAAGTCCAGCACACAAGTATCTGAAGGTAGATAAAGAAGCATTGGTGGGAAAGCTCGCATTAGCTTGAAGGACTAATAGAAATGGACACAATCTAGAGCAAAATTATCTGCCTAATTTAGAATTGAATTATAGCCATTTCCTCTCACTTAAGATTAAGGGGTAGCATGAGTTAGGTCCACCATTTCCTCGACCAGCTGCATTCATACAGCTATTATTTGATGCTATATTTATGAACTGTAAAAAAAAGTACAGTCTAATATTTGGGGGGTTGAGGTTCTCTTTCCTTTCCTCTGCACTTGAATCCTCCCTGCCCTTCGTAACTTTCCTGAGCTCTGACTGTCATTACTTATGGCAGTAGAGCTGCATTTTTCACATTACACACTCCAAAAGGATGCCTGTTGTGTTAACAGCTGCCTGAAACCAGTCCCAAGGCACCCACTTCACCTTTTGTCTCTTTGTTCCCTCAGCAGAATCTGGATATTGCAGTGTATTTGGGCCAGGCTTTTAAAGGTAGTTCTTGTTCACTGCAGCGGCATCTAGATACCAAATTGTCTTCTAAATTTTGGGTCCTGTGTAAAGGATGGGAAATATTTTGCAGCAGAACAGTTAAAACTGGGAGTGAAAATATCTGTGGCAAATATTCTGCATTTATGCTTATTTTTGTCCTCTTTCTTTTAGATAAATTCAAGAGCTAAATCCCCTGTCGGCATGAACAAAACATCAGAGTTCCAAGGTCAGAAAGAGCACCCATGTCCTTATTCCCTTTCTTTTGCTTTGTCTCATTCACTTAATCTCATTGAGTTGTTTTAACAAACATGCCAACCAGGGAACTTCTTAACTAAGTCCAAGTCAGTAAAATAGACAGTTTCTGTCATAGTTAACAGTGTCGTTATTTAAAGTAGTCAAGTGTTCTACCCATGTCCTCTGCATCCAAAGATACCTCCACAGATACACAAAGTTACATTCCATAGACTACCTAAATTTTCTGTTTACTCAATTTTCCATTTAGTTTACAAAAACTTTGGTCCCCTGTACTGAAAGTCATTATATTATTGTCTTTTCGCTGTTGGGAAAATCCTTCAAGCTCAAAAGACTCTCATCTAGTGATCATCTAATAATTCCTTTGTCCTTTGGCAAAAGGGAATGACTTTGAAATGTAAAGCATTGCGGAGGTTAGAGGAAGTGGATGACCCTCCCATCAGCCAGCTGCCAAGTTACCAGATCTGTTGCTGTATACTCATGTTTGTGCTACTCCCAATTCCTCTTATTTATGTAATGCTGTTCTCAAACCAAACACCATCTGGGGCAGCACTTCCTTTATTTGTTATGTGCAGCAGCATGCTCGCTGGTGTACAGAATATGATGGGAAACTGCTGCAAGATATTGCATGTTAAACAGTACATTTGGTATTGGGCAATGTGCAACATTAGTATAAATTAGAGGCACAGGGGAAGGGCAGGAGGCCACAAAGACATTCATACTGTGCTACCTGAGGCTGCTGAGGGATCTCAAGCTTCTCAGTCCCTGCTGTAATTCTTTTGCTGTAAAGAAAAAAGCATAATTCAGTGAGTCAACCTTATTGCAGACTGCCAGATTCAGATGATGAAGTTATACATTAAAAAAATCCTTCTTTAATTTGTCAAATAGTATTCATAGACCTAATAAAAACGTACTGGATGGAGTTGAAAGAAAAAGTGAGAGACTGTGCAGAGTGCGGTATATTTCTGTTCTTTCTTGGGAAGCTGATGAGGAAGTAAAGGCAGACACAGCTGCAGGGCACAGCATGCTTGCTGGAGCCTCTGTCCAGTAGTAAAAGGAGGGGGAACAAGACAAGGTGAAATAGAAAGATAACCCAAGTGATGTTGCAAATCTGTGAAAGAGTCTGTACTGAAATTGATCTGAGATCATTTTATCTGTATTTCTCTCTATTGGTGAGCACAGCAGTCAGAGCTCAGGACGAAGATGGGGCTGATGCCAGCAATGGCCGCACGGACACGAGTTCCTCTGTTTCCATCAGTAACTCCGTCAGCAGCTGTGAAGTCAGCAAGATTGTAAGGAGCCTTCAGATGCCCCTTGCCTGTCTATGACTGCCTCTCTTCATGTGGTTCTGTGCTTTCACAGCCCAGTATTAGCACTTCACTAGCATCCCAGCTGTGATCACATTCAAGGCCCTTGTCAGAGGCTCCCTTAATCCTTTTACCAGCATTTTGTTCAAACCAAGTTATTAGCCTTTTCCCAAATCCCACAATTGGTTTATGTTTATTTAAAGATATTTCAAAGGTATTTATGACCTCTTGCTGTCTCCTCGTGGCATTTCACATTTACTGTTAGAAGAAAGAGATTTTCTTTAAAAGCTGCTTTGAAATTTGTTTAAGAAACATTTCAGGGTGGGTTTTTTTCAGTTCTCTAATGCTTTCCTGTCTATAAGTAACAGTGAGTGAGAAAAGGGGTGCACATCACAGCTGGAAATTTCTGCATACTATAGCCAAATCATTTCTTCCCTGCTTGCTGTATCCCCATAATCTCCCAAGGTAGTTATTCCATTATATGTATGTGAGCACTGACACAGCAGGACAAGCAGACAGCCAGATTGCTCTTGCAGAGTGTTAATAACAAAGAAAAAAACATCTTTCTACAGGATTGTGAAAAATGCTGCCCCAGGAAATTAAAATTATACCCAAGAATAGCCAGGAAAAAACTCCCTGCAACTTGTAATAAGATTAGCTTGGTTAGGAATATTCTCTGGAATATCTGTTGGATGTTAAGACAACTTATACTGTCTTTCCTCTAGTGTTCAGGAAGTTTAGTTTCCAGTGTACTAGATTAATTCAGAGTTTAGTTTCCAGTGTACTAGATTAATAATTTAATGTATGGAGATCTATATTTTCCTTCCTCATTCCTACTATTTATATATATATAAGTATGCCATAAGTATACATATATTCAACTTTTCATCTGCTTCCTCCTATATGTCAGCTGTGCAACATAGACCACAGCTCAAGGGTAGAATAAAAATTACTTGATAAATCAGCTAGCCATGTGGTCATAGAAGAAAATACTGTACATATTGCTAAAATACTGGAATATATGAATAGAAAAGCTCTTGTATGTACCATTCTGTGCACCTAGAATCGATTTTTCTTACTGTTGTGTGTGCTTCTGTGTGCAAAGTACCACTGGCAAGCTAGCAGGCTAATGCTGCTGTACATTAGAAATTACAGCACTTTTAGGACACAGAAGTTTTCTGTTGCTTTCTCTTTTTAAAGCAAACCCTGAGGAATCGCAATGACAGCATCATGTCTACCACTCCTGAGCCTCCAGGAAATGATTCAATAGTCCGTCGTGTCAAAGAGGACACCCCTCACTGCAGGTAGGTGGCCATGCTGGTGAAATACACCTGGCACCTGTTGTCACAAAGAGGAGGTTAAAAAGAGCTGTAGAACATAGAATCATAGAATGGTTTGTTTGGAAAGGACCTTAAAGATTATCCAGTTCCAACCCCCTGCCACAGGCAGGGACACCTTTCAATAGAGCAGGTTGCCCAAGGCTCTGTCCAACCTGTCATTAAACACTGCCAGAGATGGAGCATGTCCTTGTGTCGGTCTCTAGCTGAAAAGCTGCCATTAGGCAGTTGGACTGACTTGCTAAACTTCTCAAGGATGCAGTGCTTCATGCCTCATTTTGTCCAAAACACTCAAGAGCTCTGATGGTTTATCTGGGGTGAATTGTAGCTGCTACGCTGAGTTTAACAGTACTGAAATGACAGTCACAAATGTTGGAGAATGTGCTCTACTGTGTAGACTGGTACAGCTTCACCTTTTGCTTCTCAGCCCCATGCTGCCTATGTCTGTGTCCCTGTCCTTCCTCCTTCACTCAGAGCCCCTCCTTCTACTCTGTAAGCTGCCAAAATAGAGCAGAGCTGCTTGAATGTCTGCATGGAATGGGTGGGGAGAAGTGGAGGAGGGAGGTGGGTTTTGTCAGGCCCAGGGGTCTGTATCTTATCAGAGCAATGAGGAGAGAGACATGCTTTGCCCTCTGCTTCACCTCCTGCTGCAGCTTCTGCTTCTGGTCATGCCGTGGCCCCATGGACTTCCCCTATGAGGGAAAGCAGATCAGCAGGCAAATGGGAAATTAGTGGCAGGAAGGAGAGACCTTGCCTGCCTCACAGTTCTGTACATGGCACTGACCCCTTTCCTGAAAGGTTTAGAGCAATGCAATATTTGGACACACTCTTTTGGTGTCAGTAGCATCAGGGTTTGTATCACAAATATCAGAAGGCACAAATACATTCCCTAAAGGTCCCAAGCAGAAGGAGAAAAGAACAAAGCCCAGGCAAACCAATTTAGAAGGAAGCAGTACATGTGAAGGGTTTAGATCTTTACTAGATCTTTTTTTTTTTTTTTTTTTTATCTAATCTTTATTAGAACTTGATTTAGATTGCTAATGCTTTTCAAAACAAATTCACCTCTGGCAGGCTGCCACTTTTGCCTCTCTTTCTCTGTGTAAAGTTTTGCAAGACAGCTTTCCACCAAGGGCTTCCTCAGCTAGTTCTCCCACATCATTTTCTACCCTGCTGAGGGAGTTTATTCTCCTCTCCCTTAGCTTTTCCTCTATTGTCCTCCAAGCCCCTTTTTTAAGTGTGTTGTGTTAATTCAAGTTGGAGCAAAGGGGTTGTTTCATTAATGGATGTTTCATGTGCTTAACTTGAAAAGCCTTTGGCATGCCTAACATTGAAGTATTTGCAGTGTATAATAGACAGCAGTAAAGATTACATGGATATTATTCATCTTGTGGGCTTATTTCACTATATCCTGTTCTGTATGTGAAGACATTGGAAGACTGAATATTTTCCTCATACTATACTCTGTGGCACTGGCATATGAAAGAAGGAGCTATCCAAGAGCAGGGTCTGAATGTGGCCTTACTTTGCTGAGCTAATAATCACTAAAGTCAAGTATTTCAAGAGTATGCCCTGAAGTTCACTGTAGTTTATAACTTTATATTAACCTGCTGAGGCTTTTTAACGTGTTTGTGAAGATAAGCCAAAATAATTGCTATTTACATGTCACAGTGCAGGTTTCACAGTCCATCTGATCTTAATTTGTGTGGAAAAAGTGAGATTGAGATCATCATGTAATGTAGGGAAACATATATTATTTCCCTGCTTATGCATGGTATAAAAATAGCTGATACTCTCCAGACTGGCTGCAGAAATTCACCCTTCACCTGAAGCCAACTATGAGAAATATCAGCTCCACAGGAGACCTACAAATCATTCTAAATGGGAAAAACAAGCTGTTATTTAAACAGCTTTGCAACCAAAGAATGTGCTTTAATGAAGTCCTAGTGAGGCAGACAGCTCACTCACTTGGCTGGACATCCCCAGTACCCCCTTAAAAGCAACATATTGGTGGATTTTAACTATTTGTTTTTAAGGTCAACCAATCCAGTTACCCTTAACAGGAAAGGTGGTGTCAGTGGGAACTGGACTGGGACCAGAGCGATGGCATAATAGTTTCTGTATAAAAGCTTGCCATTCTGCTACTGTAGGTATCTGAGTAACCATGCAAGGTGCCATTAAGCTGTTATAAAATGCTTCAAGGACTTGAAATCAAGCAGGTAAATTACTCCTTTACTACTGCACATCAGACACTTGCCTTAGAATCGCTCTGTCCATCAGTAAGCTTCTGACATTTTTGATCTCTCATGGAGAAAAAAACACGCTGCAGTAGATATACAGCAGACACATTGCAACCATTCATCTCAGTGCTGAAGCAGGTGTGCTGTAAGTCACACATATGAGCCCATAAGTCAGCAGCTTCCTTTTGCCTTCAGCAAAATCTTCATCCCCTCGCTGCTGTTAGAAATTCTTCCTTCTGGACCTTCTTGCTGCTTCACATGTTTTCCATGTTGGCAACACATAGTGTGTCTTCCTGCCGCCTTCATGCATCTTTCCTGGGCTCACAAATAGGTTACTTGCTTGGTTTTTGGAGCTGCACCATTTTCTGATGCAAAAAAAAGTTTCTTCTTTAGAACTTCATGAAATCTCTTGAAGCTGGAAAGTGAACAGCTTTCTCTCTTCCACTGTAGAACAGAATCATAGAATCATGCAATGGTTAGGGTTGGAAAGGACCTTAAGATCATCCAGTTCCAACCCACCTGCCATGGACAGAGACACCTCACACTAAACCATGCCACCCAAGGCCCTGTCCAACGTGGCCTTGAACACTGCCAGGGATGGAGCATTCACAACTTCCTTGGGCAACCCATTCCAGTGCCTCACCACCCTCACAGGAAAGAATTTCTTCCTTATATCCAATCTAAACTTCCCCTTTTTAAGTTTGAACCCGTTACCCCTTGTCCTGTCACTACAGTCCCTAATGAAGAACCCCTCCCCAACATCCCTATAGGCCCCCTTCAGATACTGGAAGGCTGCTATGAAGTCTCCACGCAGCCTTCTCCAGGCTGAACAGCCCAAACTCTCTCAGCCTGTCTTCATACAGGAGGTGCTCCAGTCCCCTGATCATCCTTGTGGCCTCCTCTGGACTTGTTCCAACAGCTCCATGTCCTTCTTATGTTGAGGACACCAGAACTGTACATAGCACTGCATGTGGGGTCTCATGATAGCAGAGTAGAGGGGCAGGATCACCTCCTTGGACCTGGTGGTCACGCTGCTTTTGATGCAGCCCACAGTACTGTTGGTTTCTGGGCTGCGAGCGCACACTGTCTGCCCATGTTCAGATGTTTCTTATCAACCAACGCCCCCAACTCCTTCTCCGCAGGGCTGCTCTGAATCTCTTCTCTGAGATCTCTTATCTCATGCTTTGTTTTTAATTCCAGCCTGGTTGAAGAGGACAATGACAGCTTTGGATATGATGCTTTGGAGCTGGATGGTAAGCAAGATGATGTATAAAGGTTGACTGAGGGATCTATGTGATTAGCTCACCGCCTACGGATACTGTCAGATAATTAACTTCTGGTCTAAGTAAGATGGGACACATAGTCTGAGACAAAAGTCATAGAATTGTAAAAAGAAAACAAAGGATCAGCTGGTGGTAAGAATAAAAAAAGCGCTTATTCCTGAAGAACTAAGTGGGAGAAGGAATTCCCTCCTACAGCCTTGGCTGGAATCAATCGAACATTCATTTTCCCCTTTTCCATCCTTGTCACTCTAAGATTTATTTTCATTTTTGTCACTCTTTTCAGACGACAGTCATGACAGGCAGTCGCATGGGGCTCCTTCAGTGCACTCTTCCTCCTCTTCTCATCAGTCGGAAGGCCTGGATGCCTATGACCTTGAACATGTCAACTCCATATTTAGAAAGTTCTCTCTGGAAAGGTATTTGAGATGCCAGTTTTACCTACCTTAGGCAAAGACTATGGGGAAAAGCTGGTATGGTAGATAGAGATCCTCCATATCTATTACTGACTGAAGATATAATGACAGGAATATGATGCCACAGGTTATTTGATACAGGGGGGTCTATAGGGATGCTGGGGAGGGACTCTTCATTAGGGACTGTAGTGACAGGACAAGGGGTAAAGGGTTAAAACTTAAAAAGGGGAGGTTTAGATTGGATATAAGGAAGAAATTCTTTCCTGTGAGGCACTGGAATGGGTTGCCCAGGGAAGCTGTGAATGCTCCATCCCTGGCAGTGTTCAGGCCAGGTTGGACAAAGCCTTGAGTGGCATATTTTAGTGTGAGATGTCCCTGCTTATGGCAGGGGGGTTGGAACTGGATGATCTTAAAGTCCTTTCCAACCCTAACTATTCTATGATTCTATGAAAAATCTAATGATACTTTACTAAGTAGTCTTTATATTGACAGCAGTGTAACATTATTTTGGAGCCATTTCATATCCTGTAAACCAGTGAAGATCATCCTAAACTTTCAAAGTCTTCAAGGCAGACAAAATGTTCAAGACGCTTAAAATTATCCTTGTGTTCTGGTCATCTTGCTGCCACAGCTTGCTGGGTACTGTTATACACCTGAGGTACCCAGTCATGTCAGAGTACTTAAAGATGTCCAGATGCTCTTCTCTAGAACCTATGCAGTAATAACAGGGATTTCTTTTAGAGTCCTTAGATCCTAGTGCTTGGTAACACTAAAAGTTTATTAATGTCTCTCATTTATCATATATACATTTAACTCTGGAGTGGTAGCTAAACCTGAGATAACTGACTGTTACTTCCTCTCATGAACACAGACCTTTTCGTCCCTCTGTCACATCAGTTAGTCGCATTAGAAACTCCTGCCATACTGTCCAGCGTGTAACACTGAATGGAGACAACCTCAATTCGGAAATCACTCTGGTTGGGGGCAATGATAAAGGGAGCTTTATTAGCTCTGTTAAGACAGGATCACTTGCAGAGAAAGCAGGCCTTCGGGAGGGACACCAAGTCCTACTGGTGAGCATAAAGTAATCAACGCTATTAGATGTCTGTCCACCTATACACATACACACTCATACCGTACTTTGTTTCTTCTTTCATCTTATATTAACGACAAAGCATATGACTCATGCAGAAGAAAATCTCCTATTGACTGAGAATACATGGGATAATAGTATTTACAGTCATCTGTACATACACTTTTGCAATTTACAGTAGCTCTGCATGGAAGAGATTAGAGCAACAGATGTGTTCTTTAATGCTGTATTATATAGTACAGCCCCTTTGAAAATACATAAGCAGGTGCTTCTGCTAAGTTGCTCTTTGCTTAGTTTTTTCTCCATTGCCAATGTTCTCAAACCATTTTCCTACTAAAATGCCTCCAAGGGGGAAAACCCCCTACATCTTATATTTCTGCACAGTTTATTACTGGGCAGCCTGGGATTGTTAAATCTCTATCCTGACAGCAAAGTATCAGAAAGAGATTATGACACTTAAAAAAAGATGGTATAATTGACTCAGATATTGAACCTGTACTGGAGAGTAATATTTCTTTCATATCTAGTTGGAGGGCTGCATTAAAGGGGAAAATCAGAGTGTTCCCTTGGATACTTGCACAAAGGAAGAAGTTCACTGGACAATTCAGAGGTGCAGTGGTCCAGTAACACTCCAGTATAAATCAAATCACGAAGGTAAGACCAAAAGTATTTCTCATCTCCAATAGTCCCAGGTCTGTCTGGATGAGAATGACAGAACCAGAATGTCCTTTGTATTGGTACAAATCTGAAGCATGCCCACTGGTGTTAATTATAGCTACTCTGTGTAGCTGCTCCAGCTTTTAGCTTTGTGACTGAGAACAAAAAAAGCCCATATGCTTGTCACCACAGGACTCAAGAATTTCCATGGTGGGCCAATAATGACCTGACTCACAAAACACACTCAAGCTTTTTTTTATATACATTTTTCTGTAACACAATGTGGTGAGCTGGATGAGCTGAAGTCAATTTAGCATTTACCTGGTGGAGTTGCCCTATTTATTACCTTTGTGCCTTTATCTTTAGCAGCTGGAGTTCATGTGTGTTGAATTGAATTTGATTTAAGTGTTCATGGCCTGTAATGATTACTTCAGGTTATGGATCAAAAATTACATTCCCAGATCCATTTTTTAATGGTGTATATAAATTTGCAGGGTTTGGTTTTTATTATTATTTTAATGCTGGTTAGAGAATTTCAGCTCCATAGATCACACAGGAAGTGATGTCTTTGACTTTTTTTCATGGTTTCAAAGCTGGGAAACACTATTGCATTTTTGAGCATCAGTCAGCTGCACATATAGCATGTTATTGCTTATGGGAGTACCAGTTACAGCTAATAATAATATAGGGAATAGCTTCTCGTTGAACTTGGTGGCAGAAATCAAGCTGTACTTACAGGATGGAGCTATAGCTGTGTCTGCATCTTTGATAAGAAGTTCTCTGTTCACAGGTCGTGTAAAGGACTGAAAATGGAGTTACCTAAAAATAATATAATGAGAAATATAACGAGAAAATTCTCACAGATTCTGATACCAGCAGCATGAGCCGTTTCTAAGTCAGTGCCCTGTTACTGTCTTTAAGGTGCAGGTCCATAACCTTGTGTGTAATAAGTAATAAACTCTCTCTCAGAGGAGCCTCAGAAGTTTGTGCTATGTGTTTCTCCATGAGGACATCCAGGAATGCAGCAGTACTGAGGTTTGACCAGTAGTGATGGTGCTTCACTGCATTCTTTACTGCTGCAGGTTACAGGAAACTGCTGTCGGAGCTGGAAGAAGGGCTGATCACATCAGGGGACTCATTTCATATCCGCTTGAACCTGAACATCTCCAGCCAGCTGGACTGCTGCTCCCTGTCAGTGAAATGTGATGAGATTGTTCATATTCTTGACACCATGTACCAGGGGAGGTGTGAGTGGCTGTGTGCCAGAGTTGATCTGTTCACTGACAGAGACCTGGAGATGGGGACCATCCCCAGCTACAGCAGGTCAGTGTAATGCAGAGTGACCATGGCTGAGAGCAGTGGCTCTGTGTTAATAACTGCTTTAAGGAAAGATGTATGTCTTAATTTTTTGAGATAAGGCCTGATGATGTTAAACTGTAATATGAGCTATAAAGCTTTAGACAGGAGACTTGAGATGTTACCTGAAAGAAAAATGTGGGTTTCTCAAAAAAGTATCATAGGAAAATATTCCATGGAGAGTCTTTAATTCTTAACTGTACTGCAGTCCTGCTCATTATTTTGTTCCTGTGTTACTCTGCGGTTCAGTCAGTCCTCACTGCTATTTCTGTTTAATCTTTTCTGTAGGCACAGACCCATTGCAATCCAGCTTTCTTCTCAATGGGTTCAAAGATATATTGATCTATGTGATTCCATCCTGTCTTTCAGAGCCCAGCAACTTCTTTTGGTGAAGCTGCAGCGGTTGATGCACAGAGGAAGCAGAGATGAGACAGAAAGCTCACATAATACCCTTTGGGCACTCCGGGTAAGTAGCTACAAACATGGTCTTTTAACATCTGATACTCCACTGCTCCTTGTTGTTCATTATGTTAATTTTACACAAAGTCCTGTTTCCACTTTTTGATTGTTTTGATTGTGTCAGCCAATGAGAAACTTATGTTTGCTTTAAACAGTATTATCCATGGCAAAGCACCTAGTGCTGGCACACTGTTAACCCTTCCAGCTATGAGGGAATACGCTTTAAAAGTTTAATATCTATTCTGTATTATAGTTAATCCTTCTCATTCTTCTCTGCCTGTAAACCTGTAATGCATCTTCATATTCACATAAGGAAGAAGCTGTATCCTTGAAGTCAATAATCAGAATCATTTCTTTCCTACTGTGAGCAAGTATCTAATCTACAGAGCTATCATTGTCTCATATTAGATAGACCTGTCTCTTCCAACCTACATGCTATGGAGAGAAGTGGGATTACCAGGTCTTCACACACAACAGCCCTGCCGATTTCTCCTTTTCCCTCAGTGAAAGTAAATTGAGTTTTCTTTCTTTAAACCCAAGAATTCCTTCCTTACATAATTAAAAACTGACTTCCTGGTGTATTAGTTACCATAAGATACTTTCAGAGCTTGGGAGACAAACATTTGTAGACGCTGTAGCCAGTGCGTTTGATTTCAGTCAAGGTTAAGTGTCATGCGTTCCTTCTGATCTCTAGTTCCCATGGATCAAAGGGATAGAGATCACTGGCAGAGATGCTAGTTAAAGCAGAAGCTTTGCATGCTATTTCTTGGTGCAGAAATTACCTCTTTCTTCAGCTGTGGAGAGCAGTCTGCTGTGAAGAAAGGAATGTGGAAGAGCACTAACAGAAATGGTGTTACTCAGTGTAGGTTGTGCTATGTCTACAGTTCACTTAGAACATTGCATTTCAGATAGATATTAATTTATCACTATCCCATTATTGGGAATATTAAATGTTCTGTTTCTTGAATGAGATGAAATTAAAAAAACAAAAAAAAAAGAGGGAGGGAAAGAAAAATTCCTGTTATCTTTCACTAGAATACATTGCAACCAGAGGAGCCTGTACCACAGAGCGACCCAAAAACCAGCCCTCGCCTCTCCAGAGCAAGCTTTCTACTGGGCCAAATATTACAGGTAATAAAGGTCAAGTCTTCAATGCAATGTCTGAAATAGTGGATTTGAGCAGCAGGTCATAGAATCAAAGAATTATAGGATGGTTTGGGTTGGAAAAGACCTTAAAATCATCCAGTTCCAATCCCTCTGCATAGGCAGGGACGCCTCACCCTAGACCATGTTGCCCAAGGCTCTGTCCAACCTGTCGTTAACACTGCCAGGGATGGGGAATTTACCACTTCTTTGGGCAACCTGTTCCAGTGCCTCAGCACCCTCACAGTAAAGAACTTCTTCCTTATATCTAACCTGAACTCCCCTTGTTTAAGTTGAACCCATCACCCCTTATCCTGTTACTACAGCCCTTGATAAAGAGTCCCTCTCCAGCATCCTTGTAGCCCCCCTTCAGATACTGGAAGGCTGCTATGAGGTTTCCACGCAGCTTTCTCTTCTCCAGGCTGAACAGCCTCAGCTCTCTCAGCCTGGCTTCATACAGGAGATGCTTCAGTCCCCTGATCATCCTTGTGGTTTCTTCTGGACTTGTTCCAACAGCTCCATGTCCTTCTTATGTTGAGGACACCAGAACTGCACACACTGCTCCAACGGGGGTCTCACAAGAGCAAAGTAGAGGGGCAGGATGACTTCCTTTGGCCTGCTGGTCGTGCTTCTTTTGATACAGCCCAGTATACAGTTGGTTTGTGGACTGCAAGCACACACTGCCAGCTCATGTTCAGTTTCTTGTTCAGATTTCTCATGTTCAGATTTTTCTGATGTTCATGTTCAGATTCTCATGTCCAGATATTCTCAGGCTATCCTGATTTCCCCAGATACCCCACCTCAGCTATAGCAGTTGTATCAGAATTTATTCCTATCAAAAAGAGATTTAATATATATGAAAAAGATTACTGCATTGCATCTTCTAACTGCTCCTGTGATGTTGGGTGTTCAACTGCATGCCTTCCATTACTGATTTAGCTGGATGGATCAAACATGTCTGCCACCAGAGGCAGAAATGTGTTTTGCTTGAACCACAAGGAAAAATGCATTGGGCTAGACCAAATCCTCAAGGTTCTGTGAGATAAGGTTCCATCAGAAAATAGTCCTGTAATTGTAGGTCACCTACTCTGAACATTACAGAGACTGTGGGTGAAAGATAAAAGTCTTGTGAAGGAAGATGGTTGTGAAAGTTAACAAATATAGGAGGAGGAATTTATATTTGGATAGATATATCCAAATATGGATGAGAAACGTGGATGAGAAATGAAAGCATGCACCCTGTTTCTCAGTGTGAATATATGCCATTAGGGAGGCTTTAGGTCTTTCTGGTACAGCAAAGCAGTGGCAGAGTTTTGGATATAACCTGTGATAGATATGTGCAAATACTCAGAGTGGATATGTTACTCTGCTGTGGGTACATCAGTGCTTGTACTGGTGGTAGCAGGGAGTTCTGAGTTAAAAAACATGCTGCTTAAGAGCAGAGAGCAAAATAAGAAATCCCAAAGGGGATTAACAAAGGCTCTGAATCAGATCTATGATATTTAAAGAGCTTTAGAATTCAGTCAACAGATCCATGGGAGTCTTGGCTTCAATAGACGTAGATAATTCAGACCTCACAGATAAAAAGTGTGGGCTGATGAATACATGGGAGAATAAATAATGTAAGAAATGAGGTTCAAATCTCTTTGTTCACCTTTTCAGTTTGTCAGTAGGGCTGAAAACAAATACAAGCGTATGAATAGCAATGAGCGAGTCCGTATCGTCACTGGCTGGCCCTCTGGTCTGGCACGGACCTCATCTGAAGCAAAGAAGGTGTTGCCTGAGAAACTGGAAGGTATGGATATAAAATAGTAATAGCTTTTGCATACATAGCACTGATAAAAAGGCTGGTGTAACAGCGTGGCTATGAAAAACATCATAGATCTTTCCTATTACTGGCATCTGTGGCCCACTCTGTGCAAAGATTCAACAGCATTTGTGACCAAAACTGATTTTACTATAAGTGATTGGAGCATTAAGTCTTCATGAGCAAGTTTAGGACACTGAAACTCCCAGTTTGGTTGGCAGTTCTTCTTAGGCTCTTTCTTGCTCTTTGTCCAAAAGCATTTAACTCCAATATGTCAACTTAATAAGCAGAAAGATTCTCTAAGCAGTTAAACTGTGAAATAATCTCTTGAAAGCAAAAGGTATTTGAATTACTTAGTATTAGGTTGGACATCATACTACTGTATATACAATCAAGACAATCCTGGCAAAAGAGAAAGAACTACGCATGTATGACTAAGCATGTCATTTCTGGTTCATGTATTTCTCCTTCTTTTTATTCAAATACTGATGGAGAGGGAACCAGAGGATAAATGTCTTGCTCTTTACTCAGATTTGGATTCCGAAAATGAAATCAATAAGAGGCTCAGCCTGATCCCTTATAGCTTGGTGAGACCAATCCACTGTGAGCGCAGACGCCCTGTACTTTTCACCCCCACCATGCTTGCTAAGACCTTGGTGCAGAAGCTTCTCAACTCTGGAGGTGCCCTGGAATTCAACATATGCAAGCCAGGTAATGGGATGAAAGAGGACCATGACTGTTAACCCTCCGTGTTGGAAATAAGAACATATGTATGCGAGCACACGTAGGGACACTCACATGTGACAGCTGCTTGAGGGACTTCAAGTCACATCAGGGCGATGTGTAGCTGTAAATTCTACTGTTTAAGAATATCTGAGATATTTGAATGTTTCTGAGACAGCCAGTGCACATGGTTACGAGATTCTGTGTCTGTGAATATTATCCGTGTGTGTGCTGTGTGGTTGCTAGGATGCCCCTCAGAGACTGAAATGCTGGGAGTGCTCTTTCTGTTTGCGTACAGTTTGCATACTGCGTATCTAGGCATTGTGAAAGTTTGATTAATTTGTTTCTCGTATTTTCCATTATGAGGAATATCTTCCCTAGAGCGACTTTACAATTCTGTCTCATTCAAGGCTATGAAGATCGTGCATTTGATCTACTCAAGAAAACTGATTTTTTTCCATGCTAAGTATTTATCATTAAAGCAATATGCAGTCCAGTGATTGCTGTAGGGCAGGATTGTATACAACACAGCATTAAACATAGCTGACGTTTTGTTTTTACACTAATGCTGAATACCCACTGCATAGTATTGCAGTCTTGCAGTTACCCAGGCAAACTGAAAAGTTAAGTATTATAATAAATATCCCCTGTCTTGCAACATAAAACAAAAGCTTTGATGTAGAGCTGCAATTCACAAGGGGGCCAGTACCACACACTGCAACCTAAGCCAAATTTTTTTTGTAACTTTAAACACAAATGCTGGAACACTGAATCCTTGGGTTTGGAGCCTATACCAAAGAGACCTTCTTTTTTTAGCACTTCTCAGCATCATCCAGCCCTGAAATGTTCCTATATAACATTAGGCATGGGAATTGTATTTACTGTTTTAATTTAATGCCTTCATAGTGTTGTAGTAATTGCCCAAGGACTCGCTGGTGCAGAATATAGCTGGGATGCTCAGCTGTGATCAGATTAGGCTTTAATTGAATTCAATGGAAGAAATGAGGCAGCTGCTAAGACAATTCATTGCTGCTCTTTCCCTGAACCATCCTTACGTCCTGTGTGAAACAGTATGGGATAGTTTTCTAGGTGTTCTGTGTTATCTTGATTTTGTTCTCATTTCTTTCCAGATATTGTAACAAAGGAAGAGTTTTTAAGGAAGCAAAGAACAGAGACTGTCATCTTCAGCAGAGAAAAGAATCTGAACACTTATGAATGTATCGTACCTGCCAATATTGAGGCTGTCACTGCCAAGGTGCTTAGAGTAGTCTGTATCCTCTCGGTAGGCTGTCTGTGACACTCTCTGCAATGTATGTTTTCTTTTTGAGTAAGGAACTGACCAATTCACATTGCATGTTCTCTCTTTTGCCCACCTTCAATCTCAGATTTGTATTTATCCCCCCAAAATGGCTTTTATTTGTGCTCTTGCTTTTCTTTTTTATCCTCAGCCACATTCTTTTATATTCTTGCTCATTCTCTGTGATGACCCACATTGATGCAGCAAAATATCCTTTCATTTTCTTTGCTTCATCCCTTATTCATTTCCTTTTCATATCGTAAGTGTATATGAATACGTGAAGAAATAAGAGGTACAAGGGCCTGGACAAAAGAAAGGATACCCTGAGACACAGACACAAGGCTGTACAGTACAAAGATAACAATGTCGAAGACAGGGATCTTATACGAAGTAGAGTGCATGTGATGCACAGCATAAAAAAGGGAGAATTAAAGTGATGTTTTTTCTCTCACAACTAGTTGCAGTAGATGTTCTCTTTGAATAAAGGGCAAGTATGTGTGTTTGTGTATCTATGCAAAACTGGTATTTGATCATACTCTTCATCTCTAGATCAATCCATTTCTATTTTAAACCTTTTCAGAAAGCTATTAAGCTCAGCTGTTATTTGACTGACTAGTTTTAAACCCATAGGAGAACTTTGGACTTTAAATGTGTATTTGATTAAAAGGTTTTAAATCAGTACAGTGGTAAATGAAGCGCTTTTCAGCTGACCCCTTAAGGTATGGATACCTTCATCTTGAGATTCCACAGCAAGGAATGTTCCTTTGTGACTGTGTGTTATGACTTTGTTTTTAGAACAAGCATTGTCTCCTGGAAGCAGGAATAAGCTGCACAAAGGATTTAATCAAAGCCAAGATATATCCTATTGTTCTTTTTATCAGAGTCTCAGAGAAAAACATCAAGAGGTTCAGGTAACATACCAAACCTTTTGCATATTTGATATTCTGTCTTTTTTGGTGTTTAATTCTTGAGTCAAATAATGTTCTTACTGAGAG
The DNA here is from genome assembly GCA_002631895.1 of Agapornis roseicollis. Taxonomy (NCBI): domain Eukaryota; kingdom Metazoa; phylum Chordata; class Aves; order Psittaciformes; family Psittacidae; genus Agapornis; species Agapornis roseicollis. The sequence goes on from NDXB01022647.1 coordinate 28,587, forward strand.
AAGAACCTCCTCTCTCTTCATCTGATGCTTTCGTGTGCACTATTTTATCCCTCGACTCCTCCCCGAAATCTTACAACCTGAGAAAGTAGGAATTCCCCAAATCAAGCACTCTTTCAGTGCCACTGATAGCAATGAGCACTGTGGGAGTTTAAGACTGAAGAATATGTGATTTTCTCCATGCTCAGCACTCCCACAGCATTTCTCAAGGTAATGCTAGCTGGAAGAGGAAAGGTCATAAATGCTTGCACTCTCACTACATTCACTCCTTATAAATTGTTTCTCCATAGCAAATATTTCTCCTTGGGGTCAGAGTGGAGGTAAGGGGATGATAGACCTGCAGTAACTGTATTTTCCACTGCTTTTATTGCTTGTATAGTCAATAGGCAATAAATTCTTGATGGGGCAGCTGGGACTACAGGATTAACTTAAAGTGCTAATACATTTATTTTTGGTCCGTTCATTTGATGCAGGAAACTATTGCCAAAGCCAGAGACTGAAGATGAGTTTTTACGTTTGTGCCGTCTTAAGGAGAAAGAACTGGAAGCTCTGCCATGTCTTTATGCCTCTGTGGAGGCCGATGCATGGAGCAGTATTGAAGATCTCATCCGAACAATAAAAGACAGGATCGGAGAAGAGCAGCGCAAAACCATTTGGATAGATGAAGATCAGCTATAAAAGCCAATAAGTCAAATAGGAGCTTATTGGTGACAAAAGGACATATCCAGGTGGAGCAGGGGCTCACAGAATTCTCTGTTTAGGTGCCTAGTGCTCACTCCTGTTTCATGTCTGCTGGCTGGGGACTTCCTGCTGGTGGAATACAGCTATGGAATAGAACTGGAGCTGTGCTGAATAGCTGATGTCTTAGATGCTGGGGATCTAGGATATGGGTCAAACCACAGCCCCCCCACAGCTTCTGACTCACCAGCATTTCTTAAGGAACAGCAGCTGTTTAACATGTGAGAAGGACAAAGATCTTGAGAGGGAGCTTGGGGTAATTTATTATGTTAAAACTATGGATCTCATCTGACTCATTGAAAACTTCTGATGAGATCAGATAAGTGGAATCTAAGAGGAATAAAATAAAACATGGGGATTAGGGTAAAGGATATGGAATTGAGATGTGCCACACACACACACCCTGAGCTGAGATTCTGAACATACCTGATCAAGGAAGATGAAGGCTAGTTGGTAGCAACAGCAACACTACCACTGGTGGCCACAGCAGCTCCTGTAGCCCTGTGTCTCCATAACCACTTTAATCAGAAGAGAATAAAATACCTATTATTCCTGGCATTAATTAAAATGACAGTTCTCCCTTCCTTTGTAAACCCTGATTTTATTTAACAGTTTTGCAGGTTTCCTTTGCAGTTCTGGCACTTACAGGAAAATAGACTCCACTGTCCCAGTGGCACATCAGATCTTCCCAGATCTGCCAGTGTTTCTTCTAGTTGATTCCTGCCTCTGCATTGTACTCATTTGTACATCTCTCATTTTTAAACATCTTTTTACTTGGGGAAAATACCACAGTGCCTTCTTGAGACAACAGGTTTCTCTGTTTCACCACTGAAATCTATATATCTCTACAACATTATCTCCTGCCAACATGCCTGCTCTCAACAGGAGGGACTGCTCTGAGAAGAAGCAGAGGAGAATTTTATAAGCCAGTAATTGCTGTGAGCCACTCAGTCCTTGACCTTTCTGCCATGATTGACAGCAAGGAGACTAGCAAGCATCACACTGTGCTGTGGCTAAGTAGGATAATATTTTCAGACGTGTGGATATGACTTAGAAGACCACATTCCATTTTCAAAAGCACTTAACTCCTCAGAGAGTTGAAGTTCCACTGATAATGAGCAGGACTTAGACTACTAAATCCTTCAGTCTTTCAAATTTTTCCCTCTGTGCATTAGACACTGTATTGAGACTGCCAAATTGATTCAATAAAACTGACCAGATAATAATGACTTGCATGATTACTGACCTGAAATGCAGTAAAAATTGACCTACAGATGAAGAGTTGTATTTTACATTACCCTTAGATCCTTCATTCTTTACCATGTCCCTCCCTTTTAAGATGCATTTAAAAACAAATTTATCTTTGCTTCTGTGTTCATCCCCAGTCCCCCATCTTGGTGCTTCAGGTTGGAATAGAGCAGCTGGCAATAAAACCACAAACAGCATCCAAGCAAAACATCTGGCTTGGTTGCCCTCACTAGATTAACTGCTACGTTGTGTTTGCAGTAAGCTTCTCATGTTGTGGATGTCTGTCAGGTGGGCTGGGTAAGTTTGTGCTAGCTTGATTGTGCTTTTCTGCTCCTTCATGCATGTCATTTTTTAACTAATGGTATCTTCTAGAAGTCATTTATGTCACTTTACATCTAATTTCTGCTGCTGTGTTTCTCAAATTATTAATGTTTGAAAGACTCTTCATAGCTAGCATTTCTCAGAGAATAGCTTTTTACTGGCCCAATGCTATCTGTTTGGACTGTGCAAGCAGGGGACACCACTATTTGCAATCCCTTTACAAAGTACAGGCTGCATACACAATTTGCAACTCCCTCCAGGGCAAAGAATAACAACCAGTTGGGGTATATATAGAACAAATTGGATGATTCTTCAGAGATCTTGTGTAGCTCAAGCAGAAATAAGAAATTATCTGCTGGAAAAGCTAAGCCTTCCAGGAGCATTTTGCATTTATTCCTCTGGTCCTGATAATGCAACCTTGTGTAACAGCTGCCTGTGGTTTGTTACTGTGCCTCTTGTGATCATTCCTGAGTCCATAGCTGAGAATGGGCAGGTCTGTAAGAACAATTCTCATCTGTTTCAGCAAAAAGTCCAGCCAGGTCAGCATTGGGTCCCGTCAGGAGCTCACCACACAGAACTCATAGGATGTCCATGTCCCACTGGCTGTGCCACTGGGATCAGGAGCATCTGGTAGAATGGCTGGAACAGATGGCTCATGGGGCAGAGGGATATCTCAGTCTGCCATGGTTGTTTTTGCAGTCATCTTCTCTCACCATAGCTTTATTTCTGAGCCCTCTTTACACAGACATCAGCTGTGGATGTGATTTATCTCACTTAGACATAGGAAAGGTATGTGCGAAATTCTAAAGGAGGTTCCCTTTACAGTGAATGGAGATACACCTCTAAAGAGATATTTGTCTAACTTAGGCAGATGGCTATCTAAGGATGAGATGAATTGCCTTCTGAACTGCCTGTTGTTTGGGCATTTAAAGGACTTTAGAAAGAAACTAGAGAATTAGCCTGGCCTTTAGCATTTAGCTTTTGGATCTGTAATTTAGGACAGCTAAACCACCTTGAGGGAGAAGTGGAATAAGAGATTGAGGGAGAGGATAAGAAAAGATCTAATTATTTCTGTGAAACAAGAGAAGAATGAATACATGGAACAGACTTTTCTTCTTGGTATCTGTGTACATGTCCCATAAATTCTCAGCTCTGCAGAAACTATAAGGTATTGTGGTTGTCTACTCATGTGATGCAAAGCAATGAGACTCTATTAAGTGAAGTTCACTGATAGAGCTGTGTGCTGTAGTCTGCGTTATCCTCATCTCTCTGACTCAGTGGAGAAGGATGGAAAACTATATTGCCCCTTAACTTCTGGATGTGAGCTCAAAGGGCAAATCTATAGCTGGGAGTATGAATTGCAGGACTGCAGCAAAGCGAAAGGGGATGATGTCATTTACACTACCCAAGAAGATGCTTCTGATCTAGATCCAAATGCTGTCCACCTAAACTGGAAGAAATAAACCTTTGCATCTTTTGAGATATATTCAAATCTACAGGCTTGAAAAGAGGCTATGAATTTCCCGAAATGTCAGAGAGTTGGAATCAGTGTGGATTGCAGGTCCTGGAATGACAGATTTGCAGTGCAAATTTGGAACTTGGGCTATAGATTGTTGCAGTATTTTTCATTCTGCTAAGTCTCACTGTGAGTTATTGCTTCAGGTACCAACTACTTCCCTCCTCACATGCACATCTAATATGTACAAACCTGGGCTACTTATCACATACAGAAATGCCTACATGGGCATAGCCAGCCTCAGCATTGATTGTATGGTTGAAGAACTGGAAACAATGATTAAGAAAACAAAATGGCAATTGAGAAGGTTGTAATGTTTGTGATAAACAGTATCACAACTCAAGCCAAAACAGACTCTTAGCCTGTTCTCATCAAAGTGTAAAAGTGTGATAAGTTTTATGTTGGATTGTTGTTTAGGTGGTTTTGTGTTGCTGGATAGCACTTGGTGTAAGGTTTATGAATAATAATGACTTGCAGATACCACTGAAATTCAGATAAATTCTCTAACTCAGTCTAATAAAGAGAAAAATGCCATCTGCAGACCCAAGTTTGAACTGGATGCCATCCTTGAACACCAGAGCAAGCAGCCTGACACACACAGCTGGATCTCAGTCCTGATTCTCTACCTCAGGTAAGCCACATTTATCAATCAACCCATGCTAAAATCAGATCACTCAAGGTTTTCAATTGAAGTCTGGAAACATTTCTCAGCAATTTGTATTTTAAGTTTGAAAGGAGTTAACACAAAGTCCAAGTCATTGCCCTGTATTTGCTATGCTACTTCTTCTTAAGAAGGTGTAAAGCATCAGCTAATTATCATGTTTCAGATTATTGGGAAACTACTACTTCTCTCCTTCAAGATTTCACAAGAGCTTGCTGAAAAATTTTCGGCTGTAGATTGTACTTTGGAAAATGTCATTGAAGAATTGGCCACTAGAAAATGCAATTGGAAAAATTTTCAGTGGAATATTTTTAAGTTAGAAACTGTGTTTTCATCTCAATCAACTCCCTATGGGAACATGTCCATTCTAACACTTAATTTTTAATACACTGTAAGTGTTTCAATAATACTGAAGCAATCCTTTTAAATACTTCACATACTTACAATGTTTCACCTAAACCCAGTTTTTTCTTATTTTAATTTTTTATTTTTACAATTGAAATATTGTTTTAAAGTCTGCATTTAAACATCTGATTTAATTGAAACACCTGTTGAAGAAAGTCTTGTATTTGATGTTTGTGTACTACAACATACTGGAAGTAATGGCTCACAGCTATCAGAGGAGGTATAATGCCTATGATCACAAGGAAAGAAATCAAACTGAATCTTGCTTTGCACTGTGTTTAGCTCTGCTGCTAAAATGATGTATTGTGTAAGTCAGTATCATTGCAGTTCAGCACCTTGGGGAATTGTTGCAGGTAAAAATTTCATGCAAACTTTATTACCCAGAATTTGATATTCCTTTGAATGAGAATTCTGGCTGGAGGCTAAGCTGTCAATCGGTCGATCTGCAGCACTGACAGCTCTGGCAGCACTATTTGCAAAGGAGTCGGAACACACACAAAGCAGAATTTTGCCTATGAACCTTAAGTGGAGATAGTTGCCAAAGCTGGAAAACTGCCTGTAAACCTGCTAGGGGTTTCTGTATTCTTTCATGCCAAGCTATTTTCATGGCCTAAGCAAAGATGAAGTCAGGGAGTCATGAGGCGGGGAGACCAACCTCAGCTCTGAGGGCTTCAGACTCTGTGAACCCTGGAGCTGCCACGTGCGTTAAAACACAGCACAGGCACATCAGGCTGAGATGTGTGAGCAGCATCTAACTTCTTATTATGCTGTCCCCTGGAGATCGCAAAAGACCCAGGGTTTGGGACTTTCAGGACAGCAATGTTCTAGGATATTGCAGTTATTTGAATTGAGTTCTCCAAGTCATTCAGCATTAATCAGCTTATACTGTGAAGCCAATCAAATGTGTTCCTCTTGGGGCAGTTTCTATCACCCTTGCTCTCGCCCAGTTCTGAGATCTGAATAGTATAGCACTACTTTGTGCTATACCATTAAAAGGTGCACGAGATTTCAACCAAGAAATCGTGATTCCTTTCTTATAAGTCACTGTTTTCTCCATTTTTCCTGCTTGTTCAGTTTCCAGAGCTCTTGTTTATTCTCCACTCTGTATAATACATGGGGTGATGAGGGTTTGCAGCTATGAGATCCTCCACCAGAGCACTACTCTATGCAGTGATCTTGTACTCCAAAAGATTAAGGAAAGTGTGTAGATTGAAACTGTAATTCCAGAAAAACCTTGTGCTTTACCAGACTTGTCTGTAGAATAAAAAAGAGGCTGTCCATGTATCAATGCAATGTGCCTTTTGACCTTGGAGACCAAAACCCACTGTGATTTTTGGCTCAAACACAGTGAATAGGGTTCTTTTGCTCTTATAGCTTGGATGGCAGCACAGGTATTGCCTGGGACATCTCTCCTGGCACAGCAGGAGTTACACCAACACTGTCCTGCCCACACAGTACCTGGAAGAACTGGGGTAACCATTGTATCTGACACTTTCCTGAGCAGAAAGCCTATTTCAGCCAATGTAGCACTGAAAGACTATGACACAGAATTTCCTCCTGTGTCTTTCAGGTATTGCAGAATTCTGCTGTGCTCCCAGAAATCACACGTGGTATTTCTGTGAATCTCTGTCTAGCCCTTGGGGATGATCCTGAACCCAAACACTAAAATATGAACAGAAGGCCTTTCATCCCTGCTGTTCTCATCTGTACAACTGATGCTTCTTTATGAAGTGTTGTTAATGTCTTTGTACAGCACAAACAAGTGGACAGAGCTGATGTGGCTTGTCCATATGAGTCAGCAGCATGGTCCAGCTTCCCAATCTGTGCTGGTTCTCACACTGCTCTGAACAAGAGTATGTTGCAATTCTGGCAGCTGTATCAAGGATTTGAGTTGTGACTGCCTTAAGTGGTGAGATTTCTAGTTCGATTTGAAAAGCCTATCACTAAGGCAAGTTAGAACAACAGGAAATTCATCCACCCTCCCTTCCCCACCCCCTTTTTTGTGTTCCTCTGCTGCGGAAACTTTCTGATGTTCAGATCAGAAGCTCTCCAGGGTTAAATGCACCATTAGTCACTGGAAAAAAGGGAAAAAAAGACCCTTTAAAAGCAGATGGTGGGTGATAGAGAGCCTGACTGAGAGTAAATATCTCCAACAGCATGTCTGCTTCATCAGACATTAGCATCAAAAGCTGTCTGACAATTTAGCAACAAACAGCAGTATTGATTTTCTTCCAAACTGCAGATACAGGGAGACAAAGATGGAGAGGTGGCTCTTTCGTAGGTTCCCCATCATGCCTGGGCATTAACAAGACAGGACTGCCAGACAGTAAAGTACCTGCAACACCCAATCCTGTCCTGAGGTACCAGGAGCCTGTATGTTAGTGGTTATTAAGGGATACATGAGATAGTTTAGATCCAGGCTTGTCAGGAGTGTGTTCAGAATGGAGTGTTACTATCCCAGGGATGAAGAATTGGGACTGGAGCCAGGGCCAGGCTGTTTCCACCAGGGCAAAAATGGGAAATAGTCATGGAGCTGGGATGGAATGTGGAAAAGTCCTGGTATGCAGCTTTTCATTGCTGTTTTCAGCTAATACGTGAATTAATTGCTGCAAAGGATCTGAGCAGCAATAGCTCCACTCTACCTCTTCCTTGCTCAGACACTGCAGCCATCCTGACTTTTCAGGGTACTGGCAAAGCCATTTTAGCACCTTGCCAAACTGGGAAAATTCCACCTGAGAACTACAGCTGTTGTTTTCTCCTTTATTCTCTGTCCCATTAACTTCTTTCTTACAGGTTAGTAAAGCCTCCTTGTGGTCAGCAATCAGATCTGGAAACCATTTATTGATGACAAGAGTTTGGTATATCCAGTCCTTTGCAGAGCAACTTCCTTGTTCTGATTTAAATTCACTGCAACTAGTGGTCTCCCATCAATTACACACACTTCTCCTTGTCTCTCTGCCTGAAATGTCAGTGAATCTGGCAATTTTTGCTCACAGAAAAAGTGGGGAACTAACAAGGATCTCTGGCACAGCCTGCAGTGATTGTATATGCTGAGGCATTAGCAGAACAGCAAGGAACAGCAAGGAAACAGAGGCACTGAAACTTGGTGAAGTTCAATCCCCTGCACAAAATCTTGTATTCAGAGAGTAACTCCTAACACAGTGCTTAAGAAGGCACCAGGGCACATCAGGACAGTGCTGAGGAAAGGCTACACAAGGCAATCTGTAGCTGTGGTCATAGTGTGGACATACAGAATCTTCAGAAAAGAAATAAACATGGTAAGAAATAAAGAATAAATCATAATGAAATTGATTTATTCCTGGCATAAATGGCCACAATTACATTACCTCTCAGTTCTGTCTAAATATGCACCAGAAAGAGCTAAGCTGGATACCCACTCTGACCTAGATGGAGTTCTTTATAGCAGCATTACTGTATTGTTAAAATAATGTTTTAAGAGCCAATTTTTGGTCGTTGCCTTCATTTTTGCACCCTAGAGAAAGCCAGTGAGGTAAACGTCTATTAAATGAATGTGAAAAATGGATGCCTGCTTTCAAGTACACATTTATAAATATAACATGCCTTACAATAGCTTCTCTCCCAAACAGCCCTGCCTTCCAAGCTCTGCCTGCCCTGCTGCAGTAATGATCATTCTCTGACCAGCCACAGTCAAGCAGTCTTCCAAAGACAGCCTTGTGCTGGTGAGATTTAGCTTTGTCATTGTGGTGTGTCTGCATTTACTTCACCATATCCTGGTGCTGAGCTGATTTGCTCATTATCAGATTGCTGTTTATTAATCAAAGCAGTAACAATGGGACAGAGGAGCTGGAATACAGCACAGACAGTGCTTCATTTGTTCCAATTGATTTTCCTATCACATTTTATTACTACTATTTGCTTTGTATGCCTTAGGAGGATTGAACTGCACTGTGCAATAGGGGTACATATTTGAATTTCTTTTCTTTTAAGCTTCTGCTGTTTCTGTTATGATAGTCAGAACTGTTGGTTCTTCCAGCAACTAAGCCATGACCTTCTCTGCTTTGAAATAGGGTATAGAGATTTTGTTTTAATGAGACTCCACTAGTGTCTGAAGTCCTGCAGGTGGAGTCCTAGGGAAGTCCATAAGGGTCATGGATACTGAGCATATCTGGAAATGAGACCTTAAAGATGACATCTTACAGCTTCTCAGCACTGACCAGAGCCACTGCTGTAGCTGAAGCAGCAAGGCAAGAGCTTGCAGTTAGACACATACACACTGCTCAGGCCTGGCTCATCAGGTGGTTTCTGGATGAGGTTGTGTTGCAGTAAATGTAATAGAGATGATGATGTTTTTTCCTTCTTCTTAACTCTTTTGTAATGTCTTAGATCACTGTTCACAAGCTGGATCTTGAAAACTTCAGCCAGCACATCTAAAATGTAGAAAGCCAGAGGACTTTTTACAAGGGCCTGCAGTGATAGGACAAGGGGGAATGGCTTTAAACTGACAGAGGGGAGACTGAGATTAGATATTAGGAAGAAACTCTTCCCTGTGAGGATGCTGAGGCGCTGGCACAGGGTTCTCAGAGAAGCTGTGGCTGCCCCATCCCTGGCAGTGTTCAAGGTTAGGTTGGATGGGGCGTGGAGCAACCTGCTCTAGTGGAAGGTGTCCCTGCCCATGGCAGGGGTTGGAAGTGCATGAGCTTTAAGGACCCTTCCAACCTAAACTACTCTGTGATTCTGTGGTCAGAAAAGAGCAGATTATTACTGTCAGGAGGTATGTGGTGGTTTATGAAGTTGACACATGGGTCAACAAAAAGACAAAGGATTTAACATGCTGTAAGATTGCATTAATCATCTTCTTTCCATAAACAAGACTGAGAACCAAAAGGAACTTAAAAACTGCCTGAAGAAACTACCAAAATCTGTGGTGAAGCTCCTCTTTTCAGCATAGCTAGTATTTCACTCTAGAGATTTATAAGCAGTTCAACAATATTTACTCTGATATCGCCCCATTCAGTGAGTACAACAGGAAACCAATGGTTAGCTGCAACTGTAGGTGTGAGATGCAGTTGCATGGGAAGGTGATAAGAATATGTTTTTTAGCAAAGCTTTGTTTTGTACTTTAATTTTATAACTAGCCTAATTCAGGAATGAGGAGGCAGCAAGCAGGTGATAGCACTGTCATTAATGAAGTTCAAACCAGAAACCACAAATGGTCAGTTGAGCTGAAAGTTTCCGCTGGCTCTTCACTGTTAACTAGAAATGCAAGTGTCCCTCACACAGGAATTTCTTTCTTATCAAATGTTTTATCTTGCTGGGATGCTGCTCTGAAACTTAAGCACAATGTGTGAGTGTGCCCCACACAACCAAATGAGTCTGTATGGAGATGCACAACATTATCCTCTTCGGAAATGTGCCACACAACATCAGATTTACTAGCAGAACTGCTGCTTCTGTTCTACTAGCAGAAGCTTTTGGGTTTTGGAGCTGAGTTTCAGTACCCTGACTGCCTCCTGAAGTACATACAATGTACTTGTCAGCTGTCAAAGTGTCCAAGCAATATGACTTGGAGCTTGTCTGAGGGTTCCCTATTCTCTAGCAGCTGATGACCTTCAGCAGCACCAAATAATTATTTTGTCGCTGGCTTTTTTCAGCAGCAGCAGGGGTAATTGAATGATTGTAAAATAGGACACTAGGCCATGAGGGGTTAAGTGAAAACTGAAATAATGCCATCTGCAGGAACGCATTTTTGGTCAGCCTTGAGGTCACCATCAGATAAAGGGTTAGGAAATATCAGCCTGGGACTTTTAACATCACAAATGGGTTTCTGCAAGCACAGCTTGTGAGTGATGGGAGGGGGTGAGGAGAAAGGGAGGAGAATACCAGTGGTGGATTTAACCTGGACTAAATTCAGACGCCTGGATAACATTCACTTGAGCAGTATTGATCAGAGTGGAAGCGTTTAAGTGTCTTTGTTAATCGGGCACTGTTTCCTTCATGCTGTATTATGATTGTTATTAGAACCTATGATTTACTGTGTCCAGCCTGGATCAAACTCAGCAGCTGTATTTCACCAGATGATTTTTTCACCCTTTCCTACTGAAGGGCCTTTATGGCAGCAGAAGTTTTACAGCTCTTTCAAAGAATAATATCTCCCTCCAGTGGTGACGTGATACAGCTTCGGTTTACAAAATCAATTAGGCCATGTGAGTCCAAGTAAATGAGGTGCGTGACAGTACACTTTGATGTGAAATAATTTTGTGACATGCAGAAGAAGAGAATGACCCTTCATTATTAGCCACCTATTTTTATAACATTTCTCCCAGTTGAACTACCCTGTCTCCTTGAAAATCCTCTCTTGTACAGCAAATCTCGTTTTAATACTATTCGGATTAAAAAAATACTTTAATATATGCAAATAGCACTGAATTTCCACTCAATTTGCATGTTCTACTATTTGAATAGTGATCATTTCTAGCTGCTGATACCCGAGTTGTACAATAAAATACTGGGTTGAGTCCCATCACCCTGTGGCATGAGGTAATACAGTGCTTTAGACCTTCTGTAGGAAAGAAATCTCTTTGGATTAAGCTGATTTCAGTTCAGAAGAGACATATTCAAGCCCTGGTCACCTTGTAACAGAACACTATTATGATACAAGTGCACTGGGGTGAAGAGATACTGACTTACCTTCCATAAAGTAAATGTAAAGTCAAAAGCCCAAGCATTTTCCAGCACCTCTCCAGTTTTCTGCCTGATTTGTGTGGTCCTTGCTGTGCATCCCAAGGCCCAGACCTTCCACACCTCTCTGATCATCTCTGAATTGCAGATTCATGCTACAAGTTGCAAAACTTGTGCAGTCTGTGCTATGAGTACTCTGTTTTCCTCATTTCTATCCTCACATTTCTATATCTGAGATGAACTTTATAAGCCGCTTTTCTTAACCTCCCTATGCCTTACTCTGGTCCCAGTAGAAACAGTGAAATTAAAATGGATATTAAAATAGCAAGAGAAACACCAAGGAACATTATTCTATTTAGAAGAGTATTTAGTGTTAATTATGATTTTGCTTTCAATAGTGAATAACCACTCAGTGCTGAAAGTGAGACTTGCTCAGAAGGGGCTCCATATGATTATTTGATTGTAATATGTCAGTGGTGCTGGTAGTTACCATTCTGCTGATTTCATGGCTGTGCTGATTTCAGATTCAGCTGAGCTGTTCCCCTTCTTCTGAGTAGCCTAAATGGATTGAAGAAGACATATTTGAGCATTTTCTTTGAGGTCTCTCATCATCAGAACTGTGATACAGAGTCACTTTCTTCAGTGCTCATGGCATCACAACTGTTTGCTAAAACATCAATATATTTTGAAGATAATATTTTATCTTGCCTCTTCCAGGAGAATACATTCTCCTTCCATTTATTTTGGGTTTCTGGTTGTACTTTTGCCCTGTCACCCACAAATATTCATTGTATGTTTCTTCCTCCTCCTCTTCCAGCCAAGGTTATAAATTAAAATTCAATTTCATTAAAATCATAAGCAATCATTCTCTGGCTCTCATTAGTAATGATTCGGTGCAGGGGGATCTCCACTGCTCCCACAGCTGTAATTCAATTGGACTTACCAGCTCTTGTTCACAAATCGCTTGAGCTGCACTTTCTTCACAAATTTATGGCATCAGCACTGTCCAGAGGTTGAATTACAGCTGCAGGTTTGATCAGGGACTGCATTATTCTGCATCTAATCCCTGCATTCTGACAGCAGCGGGGGGAGCACTGTTGTTTTACAGGAAATGTGCATTGTTCTTCTGCTTTATGTCAGGGGCTGAATTGCCTTTGGAATCAGGGAACTGTCAGGCCAAAGCTACAAGCGAACAACAGGCTCAAAATGACATGGTGTATAAATAACAAACATGGAGACAGTCAAAAGGCAGCACTCCTTCTTCTGCACTCTCCTAAATTACTGCAATGGGGACTGACCACAGCCTGTACTCTTGCATCATCTAACGCTATCTGAATGTAGTGATGTTCTGAATATTATTGCTGAAATGTGACTCCAAGCTTTGCCTCAAAATGAGGAATTTAATATTCACTGGTGGCAGAAAGTCACTTAAACATTGATTAAATATTTCAGCCAGAAGCCATATTCATGCATTCATTTCCACACAAGCCTTTCCTCTTGAGCAGTGACCTGCAGCCTGTGGCATTATTGGCAGAAAGGGTACTTCAGCAGATCAGGAATGGCATGCAGCAGGACCTTTTTCCACAGAGGTAATATGTTACCCATCAGCTTGCAGGACTTTGCTTCCTGCAAGTCAATACATCCCTAACTCTACTTGTACCCATGGTTTAAACCCAATATGCAGCAGAAGCCCTTATACCTCCCAGAAACACAGTATTGTCAGTTAGCTGGCTGAAGCAGGAACTCAGCTCTCAGCTTGGAATTGATCTTCATTAGGACTAGCAACGTACCCGCCCCAGGCACAATTAACCTCAGCTTAGGACAGGGAAGAAAAATGGTGCATTGCCTTTGAAAGGTTCTCTTGCTTTAACATATCCATGTGCATGTGCTCCACCAGCACAGAACAGATCCGTTGCTGGGTTGTGTCAGTATCTTACTACTCATTTAATTGAACTTTACTGTTAAATCATTAATGGAAATCACTGAACATGGGGCAGTAGGGTAGCTTCACCACCATTCTGCTTTTTCTGGCTTCTGCTAATCTTCTCATGCAGTTCTGCTCAATTTAATAGCAGTCGTATTCTAGTTTTGCACAGATCTTGGGAGGCAAATTGCAAGAGACATAGACCAATTCCTATTGACTTTAATGAGGGTTGTGGTTTTTTCATCACTACTTGAAGAACTAAGGTCCTTTTATTTTCTTCTGCAACCTTGCCTTTTTTACGTGCTTTGTTGATGGAAAGACTCTGAAGTGAGGCAGGGTATGGGAAATATTTGCTTTCATGTAACAACTCAGATGAACAGCATTTGGCACTGGATTGCAGCTTTCAGCTGAGCTGTCTGTATCACCTGTTGTGTGCAGTCCCCTGTGGCTGCAGCTTCCTCACGCAGGATCCTCAGTCACTTGTTTCCTAGGTGTGTTCCAATGTGTTTTCAGTGTGTTTTAATTCTCTCATTTGCTCATTTTTTATTGCTTTGCAAACTGAAATATCCCCCCCCCCCCATTTCTAATTAACTCCCTGCCACCCTACTTGTGGTAAAACCTGATTTATTTCTCCTTCTCTGCACTGAGAGGACAGGATACTTAATCTCCTTTGGGTGGATGCTGAAACACTGTCTGAATAAAATGCTGATCACTCATCTCATTAGTTCCTGCCAGCTTTTCTCTGCATTCCTGCCACCTGTGTTTTGCATCGTTTCCTACCCTTTCTTTAAATGACAGAGTCCCTTCCTTCGGCATTTTTGGAGACTAATCATTCCTACATTAGCTAGTAGCCACGTTTATTTATCATATTATTTATCATATTATCTGGAAGACCATGAATATCACAGGCTAGAAAGGATTGTTTGGACAAATAGTTTGAAAGGGTATGAAGCCTTTGACTATAATTTACTGTACTTGCTGTTCTTTTGGGGCATTTCTTTGTGGATAGGGACCTGCTTTTTGTATTAATGTCCACTTGGTAGCTGCAAAGGAATAAAGGATTGGGATCCTTCCCCATCCAAGGAGCAAATATTTGCTATATTTGTTTGTTGTAGAAACAAACAAATATAGCAGCCCAAATGAATTAGCATTTTGAAAGCCTCTGTGTTTGATACCCATCTGCAAAGTAAAGAATGAATATGAGATCTGTGTGGATGCATGCATACATGTTTGCAGTGGCGAGCTCTTTCAGATGGCAAACACTCACTGTAAGTGCCAGTATTTTTGCACATCTTGAAAATGTTTGTGAAAAAACAGAAAAAGATTGCCCATCTGCAATGTGTGGTGGAAAATTATGTGGGCAGAATGTGCATGTTCAAAGCAAAGGGAAGCAGGTGAAGGAGGTGAAGAATCACGATTTTTCTTCCTCATGCTGAAGCCTTGAGAGACCCATTCAGTGACATGGCTAATAGCATGCTTTTCAGAGACATCTATTCTGCCTCACTTTTGAAACTAACCTGGGCTGAGAAACTTAACAATGAATTCAGCCAAGGGCTTGGAAGGCTGTCTTGCCAGGCCATTAATGGTCTCAAGCAAATACTTTGGACTCTGTTTTATTTATTCATCTGAAAGTGTAGGTGTTAAGAAATATGAGGCTGGTAAGTGGGTGACAGGCATCGGCAAGCATCACTTCAGTAATTCAGGGTTGGAGAGAGCCTTGAAGTAGGATTGTAAAAATTGCATCATTTGTAACCTTTACAGCACCAGCCTTTTTTTTCTTTTTAAGGAAAAAAACACCTCTGTAACCAACAGCTTTCGTTTGGGCATGAAGAGAATAAGTAAAGAGAACATCTGTTTTCCCTTTAGATGTGGAACTGCAATAGCAAGCCATGCATAAATTTTGTTAAGGCTTGCTAATTTCCTATGAGTTTGGGGAGCTGCATGTTACCTGTAGAGATATTTGACTCTGCATCACCAGATGAAAACTCATTTTAAAAAACAGTGCAGAAAAAAATGGACATAATTTGGCAGCAAATGTCTTCTGTTCTGTTCTCATGGAGCTCCACTTTCTTTGGCTTTGCTTTAGCACTTTATAGATTTGTGCCTTTTTTTTTCCCCCCTCTTAATTTCACTCATGTTGTTTTCCAATGGCTTTTTATGACATAGATGACTAACCAAAATAGGCACCTGAACTGACAGAACTGCTTACTGCTGTGAGGCTTTGTACTCAAAATCAGAGGTCCAAACACTTTCAGGACTTAAGTCTGGGTTTAAGTTGTATCTGAGATGCCAGACATTTTGTGTATATCAAAGACATGTATTTGAGCCAGCATGTGCCTGTTCTGTCCCTTTGTGCTCTAGGAATACGTCCCCAGATTTAGAACTTGGAAGCAGGGACTGTTGAGACATACCCCCATTCACATCCCAGTTTCTGTGCCCTTTGAGCAGAACCTCACTTTCTGACCCTTCTATACTCTCTGAATCGAGGTACGCTGTCCCTGAGTATAATCACAAGAACTTCACACTAAGAACTTAGAGCTGCAGAACAGTTGGCAGGATATGCTTTGAATTACTTTCAGGCTATGCTAAAAATAGGCTTGTTTTCTCTCAATAATTAATTGTTTGGGGATTAATATGAGGTTTTGGTGTTTTGAAAGTAAACTAATCCACTCATTCGCTGGTGTGTAATGAAGCAGAAGGGGCTACTGTTAAGCAGTCTGAAAATAGTGAAAATTAACTCCATGAAGTGTCACAATTCACATATTTTTTGTATATGAGTAACGTATCCTCTGTGGGACAGAAGATGAAAACATCACATGGAAAAGAAAAACATGGTGGCTATAAATTTAATAGAAGAAGCAAGCATGCTTTGGAGATGACCTCTGTGATCTTGACCCAGAGGCATTCAACAGAGTTTTCACTGTTGCCATAGTTGACTTTCATATATTCAGGGTTCTCCTTGACATAGAGTATGACTCCTTCTGCTTTTGTGGGTCACCAGGGTCTAAGGTGCCTCACTCTCTATAGTGTCCATCACAGAAGCGTGGTTCTAAACCCATTTATCTGTGTCTCAGCCCTAATACCATGCAGCCTTTTCGCTGTTTCCTGCAACTTGTCCACCTGACACAACAGACCACCAACCTGTGCACATGTTTTGCAGGTAGTTACCTTTTCTCCAGGAGAAGGGTCTGGGCACTCCTTGCAACCTACTGTCTGCCCTTCCTTAGCAGCTCCATCTGGATGGAAGCATCAGACATCCCAGGGCCTTCTCTGTAAGAAAAACTGGTTTTAACTCTGGGACAAATACCCACCATTATGGCAAAGATCTAGAACACTTCCCTGGGCTGTGGAGGAATATAACAATTATCATTTGAACACGCTGTTTGTTATTCATTCCTCTTCCAGTCTTACCATTAAAAGGCTGCTCATGGTTCTCTAGTTCTTTGTCTGGACATAGTTTTTAATGTCCTGATGTCAATAGAAGCTCAAGTTTAGGCAAATCTGGATTAAAAAAAGGACACATATCCCAAACAACTGTATAGTAAAGCAATAGTTAAAAGCACAAAGCATACACTGAGATACCAATTCACTAGTAAGTGGATTTTTGCTTGAGGGATGCCTAAATACTTCAGTGTTCTTTGGCTTCATGGGAGTTGAGACTACAATCATTTCAAAAAATCTGAATCTCTGAGAAAGAGCATATTACAATACAGATCATAAAGTCTTGCAGAAAACATCTAGCCAAGGTCTCAGTACCTACAGCAAAAAACTAACGTATTAGTACTAGAAGGTTCCCATATGCTTGATTATGTTACTAGCAAATAGTTGATCTATTTATTTGAACTATTCTTGTTTCATTCCTCTACAGGAGAACATTATTCATCTGTCTCTCTCCATGTTTTCATTCTGCTATGGGGAGTGTGCAGAGAGAAGGTAATAGAAAAGGCCATATAAAACCTCTGAGAATGCAATAAGCAGAACATGGCACTTTTAACATGACAAAACTACCAGCTTAGGTAAGGGCTTGAAGTGCCTATAAACTCCAGCACCTCCTGAGGCAAAGAGAGTCAGAGTCTCAACAACAGAGAAGCAGCACAAGGAGTTTAGATCATAAATGTTCTTCAGATCTACAAGCTTTGCTAGCTGAATGCACAACGAGCAATTCAAGGGCCCCGACATCTTTAAGTCAGCCTAAGCCAGGAGTGCATCTGCCCTGCAGTAACAGCAGTTTAATATTTTGACTCAGTCTGCTCACCTAGCATGGTGGTCAGAAAGGACAAGGTGAATGATAGAGCAACTTGGGTGATTCCATCAGTGCATACTTCTTGCTGTTGTCTTAAGACTGCCAGGTTCTTGTCTAAACACTGAAATTTAAATTACATTAGTCCTCTGATATTGCTACATGGTGCTGTACTGCGAGGTGGTGAGCATATCCTTGTTATTTATTTGCTTCCCAGTTTGACTGAGCAAAATATTCTTCCTGGCAGTTGACAGTGCCTGGTGGCACACAGGAAAACAAAAGCCATGTCCCAGGTGTGGGCAAACATTCAGCTTTGTAATACAGCATTCATTACTTGCATTCTCAGCTGCACTTCCTGCACATGGTGCCTTCTCTGATGGTGTTGATAATACACTTTCAGAGGACAGAATACAGTGTTTTAAGCTCTGGGTCTCAGTGGACTGGGTAATAAATGGGCCATCATCCAGGTGGGCACTTGAGAAGACTGAGATTTAGTCAGCTACAAGCTTTGAGACACTGAAATGATCGTTCTGCATCCTTTCAATGACTAAATCAATCTATCCATATATCTTCTCTATGCTTGACCCAGGTAGAAACAAGTGGAGCTTATAATGGAAAAAACCAAGGTCAGGCAGCTCAATTCTCATTTCACATACTCCTGTGGCCAGTATTCATCAGTGAGGTCACATCCTCTTCTCACCTTTCTGTAAGCAGAAAATGGCAGTTACTGACTGGAGCTCAGTATCAGTGTTTTTCCATAACTACCTCTTCATTTACCAGAGCTGCCCAGATGTCATTCCCATCTACAGTGATGTCATCATGTATCACCAGCTTTACCAGCTGCCATAAAGCTTTTCAGCTTTAATCTTCTGCCGTCTGTTTTCAGGGCTAGGGCCTCAAAAGTTCATGCTCCAGCCTTTCCCTGAAGAACTCCCTGTATTTCTGCTCATAATTCAGTTGCTCTGTAGGCAACAAGGGAAATGGAAATAATGTTGCCCTCATTGCCTCTGTCTGTGCTCCAGTCCTCTGTTTTCTTCCATCTTTTAGTCTCTTTCTCGCTCCCTCTCTATTTATGGCAGATGAAGGCAGGAGAAATAGAAGCAGCTGTACAAGTATTTCTTCATCTCAGCAGAAAGAAGAGGAAAGAAACATAGAAGGGGAAACAGAGTAGAAACAGTAAAAGGTAAAGCTGGAATGATAAGGAAAAGGAGAAAGGGAAGGCTTTGGGACTGAGTAGAAGCCTCTCTCTTACAAGCTTTTATTGGGGTGCTTACACCTATTGCTTATGCTCAGAACATCTGCAGAAACATCAACAGGGATCACCACAATCATTTGTGAGGTTATTCCTGTCCCCCAGCAGAGTAGCAGAAGCCATCGGGGTGCAGATCCGTGGTATCAAAGTGAGGAAGCACAGTGCTGCAGGGAAAAAAGGGAGGACCTTTTCCTTTTGACAATTTGATGCAAGCTGTTGAAAGCTGCTTTCATGGATGACTGCATAGAGGATGAACGATGTCTGGCAACTGATTTGTTTGATTAGTTTATTGTATACCTTAATTTCATTCTCACAGATGAAGCAGGCCTATTGCAGGAGCTGGATTGCACTGTGAATTCTCTGCCAAAAGCCGTAAGAACCTCTGAAGTCTAAAGAGGACCTGAAGTAGGGCACAGACAAAGCTAGTGGGGCAGAAGCGACTGAGCTAATCAGCAAATGCCAGTTTGGGCACTTCACAGTTACACAGCGGCTGATTTCCAGGCTGTTTGGCGTCTGCGGATTGCTGCGGGAGTCCTGAGTGCTCAGCTGGTGTGAAAATCAGGCCTCCAGAGCATGGTGGGGGGCTTGGGT
Organism: Agapornis roseicollis; assembly: GCA_002631895.1. Classification (NCBI taxonomy): domain Eukaryota; kingdom Metazoa; phylum Chordata; class Aves; order Psittaciformes; family Psittacidae; genus Agapornis; species Agapornis roseicollis. The sequence goes on from NDXB01022647.1 coordinate 48,140, forward strand.
TGGTTTCTCTTCAATGCTCTGACTGGCTTCTTGTGGGGCAATGATGACATCCAGTGGGAAAAGTCGTGAATTACAACGCTATTTTATATGTGAAGCGAGCTACTGCCAGGTCTCAAACTACAGTCGAAGAATAAGATCCTGGAAGAGAAAATAACTTTCTCAGAAAGGTTTCTGTGCTGTAGTGAACGGCTCATGACCAAGAGTCTTGTGCTGTTCTCCTTCTGACTTCTGCAATACCTGAAAGTGGTTTTAGGTGTCCATCCCTGCTAAGTAGAAAAGGACTCGCTTTGGAAAGTGTTGACAACAGCATCCCAGTGTGATTAATACTCACATTGTTACCAAAAATTCGGAGTAAGAAACTTATCAACACCAATGGGATGTAGATAAGCAGACACTTCTTTATTGCGGTGCCGGGTGCATGGGGGATACCTCCTTCTAGCGTGCACACCTTGAACCGAAATCAGACTTTTTATATAGAGCTTATTCATACATAAACATATTATTTCCCGAAGATCATTAACATATTCTCCTCCCATTTCCGATTCTGCACAATAAAGGTAGAATCATCTAGAAATGAGTCTGGGCTGTAATATAGGTAGGTGGTCAGTGAGTCGGTGGTTGCGATCTCCCCCTGCCAGAATTACTTTTTGCCTAATTCCATGATGTTCTTGGCAGGTACCTATAAACAGTTACAGTTGACTCTGTTCATTCTCATTAATCTAGACCTTGACAGCTACCTGCATTGCTCTACATATACTACTTGTACTACATGTTCCTATTAAATTATTTGATCTATCCTTTTGGTCCTGGTACAAGGCTACACAGAGAATTTCATAGCAGCATCTGGTTACTGTATGAACATACTTCTCATTAAAATATTTCTTATAACTCTACATTATTAAAATTAACTATTATAAACTATTAAGTTTTAATTATCAAAATTCTAAGTATCAGTAACAACATATGAGTCTCACAAAGGTTTTGTTTAGTTGCTTTTGGGATTGTTCTAAATCTGTGACTCCCCAGTCTCTTGGGACATCTTAAAGCTTTGTAACATCTTTAACTTTGTATGAAATCCCTCTGATTTGAGGAGTTTCCTTCAGCTCTCTGTATTTGTTTCACTTGCCCCACTATTTGGTACAGTCCTGGGGTAGAATAACTTACCCAAATTTTAAACTGCATTAAATGGTTATGGCATAAAGAATTGGAAGAACAGCAAAGGAAGTAATGCAGAAAGGACAAAATAATCTCATAGAACAGAGGATGTGCCTGTCATTTTGCAGCCAGAAGGTGTGGGATCCCAGCCACTGCCAGGAGATCACATACCAGCTGTTTCTGAAAGTGCTTTCTTTTTTTTCCTCCAGTACCTAATCAGTAGAGCAAGGGGATTTTCTTTCAGGTGTTTACTTTGATACTTTAATCCCTGCCTCATCATCAGCCCAGCACTGGATTGCTTCAATATGCTGTACAAGGAATTACACCTGACATCAATCAAGAAATTAAATTTCTCACAGAATCTCAGACTGGTTTGGGTTGGAAGAGACATTAAAGCTCATGCAGTTCCAACCTCTGCCACAGGCAGGGACCCCTTCCACTAGAGCAGCTTGCTCCAAGCCCTGTCCAACCTGGCCTAGAACACTGCCAGGGATTGGGTACCCACAGCTTCTCTGGGCACCCTGTGCCAGTGCTCCCCTCATAGTAAAGAATTTCTTCCTAATATCTCATCTAAATGACCCTTCTCTGTCAGTTTAAAGCCATTCCTCCTTGTCCTGTCCCTACAGGCCCTTGTCCAAAGCTCCTCTCCAGGTTTCTTGTAGCCCCTTTAGGCGCTGGGAGCTGTGCTGAGGTCTCCCTGAATCCTCTTCCCCAGGCTGAACAAACTCATCGCTCTCTGCCTGTCTTCAGAGCAGAGCTTATCCACGTTCAAAACCCAGTACGAGCTGTGTTATGTTGTGTTCTGTGGTGGGCACAGATCGGTGCTGTGTGTGTAGCAGCGGCACTAGCACCTCAGCTGGAGCAACTCCCGGGGCAGCTGAGTCGCAGGCTCCAGTCTGCACAGAGATCCTCGTACAGCCACTGAAGGACTTTTACAACTGCATCACTCAGGTGTGCGCTAGACCCCGCTGCTCGGTTGCTCTCCAGCACGTTATTAACACAGGTCCCGGTTACCGCTGCCCTGCCCGTTACAGGCCGAGCCCCTTCCCCTCAGCGCCCACCTCGCGCCAACGGCCAGGGACGCCACGTGACGTCACGACCCGCACGGCGAGCCAGCCTTCTTCCACAGCGAGGCCCCACCCTCTGCCGGATCGCCCCAGGCCGGACCCGCCCTCCCGCCTATGATTGGTGCTTGCACCACCTCCCGCGGAGAAGCTCCGCCCACGTCCCCACCCCTGCGCCGGCCCTCCCGACGCTGATCGCCCTCTCTTGCCTTGAGCTTGCTGCTCGCTTGCTCCCGCCCCACATGGCAGCTTCTCCAATCGGAAGCGGGAACCATTGATTGACACCCCTGTGATCCAATGAGAAGCAGCGTTAGCGGGGCGGGACGGTCGAGCGGGTACCGCCCTCCGTAAGCAGCGGCGGCGCTCCCTGATTGAGGGGGCCAGGGGCTGCACGTCTCACTGCCCCGCCTCAGCGGCACCGGAGGCGGCTGCTGGCTGAGCCCGGGCCGAGGGGCTAGGAGGGGGTCTTTCCTCTGCTCACCGACCCCACGAACGGATCGGCGGTGCCCCCTCCCCGGGCAGGGCCTGCGGGCCGTGCCCCTCAGCCGCCACCCCTCCCCCAGACCGGCCGGCCTCCCTGCGCAGCGTCGCCAGCCGAGCCGGGAGAAGGGGAATGGGCGGTCCCGGTCCTTAGCCCCCGGCTGCGGCGGCTGCTCCGCCTCCCGGGTCCCAGCGTCTCGGTGGCCTCCGCCCGATGCTGGCGGAGCTGGCTGGGGTCTCCGCGGCGTTGTGAACGCTCCTGCCGTCCCGCAGCCGCCATGTCCGGCGTGGTACGCACCCTGAGCCGCTGCCTGCTGCCGGCCGAGGCCACTGGCCGCGCTGGGGAGCAGCCGCGGCGGGAGGGCAAGGAGCGGAGCCGCGATGCAGAGCGAGAGGCGCGGCGGCGGAGCCGGGAGATCGACGCGATGCTGGCCCGGGAGAGGCGGGCCGTGCGCCGCCTCGTCAAGATTCTGCTGTTGGGCGCCGGCGAGAGCGGCAAGTCCACCTTCCTCAAGCAGATGAGGATCATCCACGGCCGCGAGTTCGACCAGAAGGCGCTGCTGGAGTTCCGGGCCACCATCTACGAGAACATCCTCAAGGTGAAGGGCGGGAGGGGGCCCGGGGCGGGGGTGAGCGATGGCTCCAGCCGCCTTCGGTCGGGGCAGTAGGGGAAGGAGGCCGGCGCTGATACATCCCGCAGCTTTGGGGGGGTTTGGGCCATGGCCGGAATCAATGTTGGAAAAGGATGAGACCTCGGTCAGGGCGACGGCGGCCGCTCCCCTGAGGCTGCTCCGCCGCCTCTCTCGGGTGCACCCTCTCTCCGGGCAGGGGGCTTCTGCGCGGTGCAGGTGTTTTGAAGGCGTGTACCTTTTGTGCGATGGCCTGGCAGGCTGCGAGAGCCGAGACTGAGGGTTTCCAGCGTTATCCGTCAGAAGGCCTCGTGCAAAGGCTCGAAGGAAACTTCCCTGCAAAGGGGATTGAGAAAAGCTTTGTGGAAACGTAGAGGAAAGAGGATATAGGTGTGGCCTGTTCTCTGGAAAAAACATTATGAGAGCATCCTCGAAGTCAGAATTGAAGAAACTTCAAAATTTGAAGAAATGGCGAGAAATTCTCGTGTCTCTGCTAAGTGCCCTGAGTCTGTGTACCTCGAGATGGGACAAGAAGCAGGTTGTTGCGGAGGTGTTGTAGCTGTGAGTGGCTGTTACTCAGTACATCTTTAGAAATGGCTTTAAACTGAAAGAGGGTGGATTTATATTAGATACTGGGAAGAATTTCTACCCTGTAAGGGTGCTGAGGCACTGGCACAGAGTGCTCATAGAAGCTGTGGCTGCCCCATCCCTGGCAATCTTCAAGGCCAGGTTGGACAGGGCTTGGAGCAACCTGGTCTAGTGGAAAGTGCCCCTGCCTGTGGCAGGAGGTTGGAACTGAGTGAGCTTTAATGTCCCTTCCACCTTTAACCATTCTATGAAATGGAGAAGCATAGGCCCATGGGAGTTTGGGCAGTGTGGGATGTTACCAAGCATTGTGCTGAAATGAGAATAACTTTGTTTTGGTACCTTAGCAAAAAAATTTTTGTTCAATGTGTGTGCAGGCTTTATAATGCTGTAATGTGTCTAGTGACTGGAGAATATAAAGGCTACAGGTAGAGCCTTTAGTCTACAGACAGGTAAGAAAATGAGCCTTGACAATTACTGTTTATTTCTGGGAAACAAGGTTTGATGTCCTGTGCAGATAGAAGTGATCATGTTTCAGAAAATAGTAAATCTCACTGAAGAATATATCTCTCTTCATATTCTTTTCTCCAAAAGAGCTGCTCCTTTTCTGCCTGTATTTTTCTGTAGGACTGTCTTTATTCTTAGGTGGGTGTGCATTTGTAAGACCGAGATTTTGGAGAAAATTAAAGGAAAAGGATTGTGCAAGTGAAGAATCATAAGAGTAACTTCTAAATTTTCAGATTTGTTTCTAATAGAAGCTTTATATGTACTTAAGTGCATGCATACAGTGACTTTTTTTTAAGAATGTTGCTATTTTGTGGAGGTCTTTTGCTTCTGTTAGTGAGCAGGAAAATTGCTGGCTAATTTTCCTTTCATTCTTTTTCATCCATTTTCAGGATTGCAGGAGCCTGTTAACTGCAAGAAAGTTGAAGCTTGGCAGCTTCTCTTTCTTTGTAGTTATGTGAGCAAGGAGAGTGTTAGGAGGCTTTCTCATCTATGCACCTGGAAGAGTTGGATTTTAGAGGTCTTAATGTGTATGTTGGTACTGCTGGTGATTTATTTGTTACTGCTACTGGTTTAAAGTAGTAGCAGAGGCTTTTAAGGAAGCATTCTGTGAAAGCAGGATAAAATCTGAGACTCTTTGAGTTGTCTGAACAATACTAGTTATGGTAGAATTTAATATTTTATGTATGCAGATAGTCTAGAGCTTTCAGCAGTAGGTAGAGCTTGGTGTGCTTTGAAAGAAAAGTGTCTTCATCTTGTGGTAGGGCAGGCTGAGCACTTGAAACACTTGTCTGCTGGATGGCTTTGGGCAGTTGCAGACCTTAGGGTAGAATCCAGGTCCTCAAGATAGTGTGCTAATCTGATTTCAAGACTGGTAGTTAACAATACTTCTTGGACTATTGTCAGCTGAACATCTTTTTAAGCCTCCTAATCATCAAACTAGAATTTGTAAGTGTTTTTATATGAGTTAATATGTTTCAACAGGTTGTGCTTTTGGCCTTGCAGGCTGTGATTTGGGAGCATTAAGTTAGGCTACCCTTTTAGCCAGGGCAGCATCTCTTAGTCTCTGCCTTCTCTGTTTCTCCAGATGACAGAAGTGACTCTTGAATATAAGAATACAATTTACTCTTCACCCATAGGTTTTGGGTAGTGGCTTGGGGGTGGTCACTATGGAAAGAGCAGGCACAAGGGAGTGCAAACAAAGGGAAGTAAATGAGTTTTCTGGTGGGAAGGAGGTCTGAGACTGGAGGGTGGGGAGAAGGCATTAGATATTCTGTTTGCTTTGTGTTCATCTGAAAGAAACCTCATAACACCTGGATATTCTGCCATAATCATAAGGGAGAAATCAAATACCAAGACAGAATTACAGGGCTTTCAAAACATAGTGATGTTGTCAATGCATTTATTTTAGGGTAATTGAGTAACACTTTCTTATGTTCAACTTTTTTCTGTGGATAACCGTAAAATGTTTCAAGTAAACTTGTTCTGCTTCTTTGATGTAAATTGTCAAGTGAATCTGACTGCTATTCTTTCTATGATAGTGTTTAGATTACTTATTCTTTTCACTTTTTCAGGAAGTTCAGACTAGAATAATCACTCATTAGGACTAAATGAAGCAGAGATCACCATGTATCTGACTTACCAGAAAATATATAACATGAATTCTTATGATATGTGGACTGTGTGAAAATGATCCTAACAAATAGCATTTGAATCTGTTTGATGTTAAGTACAGCTGCAGCAACCTTAGCCCCTTTTTCTGTGCAGTTCTCAGCATGGTCAAACAATGGTTCTGTTAAGCTTCTGCAACACTGAGATCTAAGTTAGAAATGCAGTGTAAATCTCTGGGATTAAATGGTCAATACTCATTTTCCAGCCATGACTAAACTTCTCACTGAAGGAGGAGGCTTCCTACTCTCTCAGTAGTACTTGATATTTCTGAAGTGCTTATTGCAGTAGTATTTAGGCAGTCTATACAGCTTATGGAGAAAGAGGAAACTGATTCAGAGAACAATCAAACCTTTAAAAATAATATTGCTCAAGTATGGATTGACATTAGTGTCAGCTTCCATTTTATCCAGAGTTTTCAGCTTCTTGCTTTTCTGATATCTTCCCAGTGCTGAGTTCTCTCCTCACCCTATTCTTGCTGTTTCTCATCTCCTGCTTTGGGGAAACCCTAGTTAGAAACAAAATGCTGAAACGAGATAAATTTGTGATACAGAATTTACTTTTCCATTTAGTACAGGTTCAGGGCCTTGCTAGCTTTTTCTGGTATATATGGGATGGTCTTCAAATACATTAGTTTTGCTTTGGTTTAAGGTAAATAGTCATTGGTTAACTAGGGTTTTGCTTGTTAATCGGGGCTAAGTTTCAAAGTCATTTTTTGATGACTGAAGTGAAAAGCAGTAGTGTTGATGTTCTGGTATGTGTACACAGGCTCCGTAACTTTAGCACACCCACCTGGAAAAGGAAAGTGGATAGGACAGGGCTAGCTGCTGCAGCATGAATTTTAAAGTGACTCTTGGATTTTCAGGGAAGCTTGGAAAACTTTCTGTACCTTTAGTTTCAAATCTATGAAATGTCTGATGGCGTTACATGAGTATTTTGATGCCTCCCAACTGCAGCTGAAGAAATCTTTTGATACCTTCCAAAACAGATAGGTTTGCCTTGTTACTTCCTTTGATAACAGTTAAAGGTCTTATATACTCGATGAATCATGGCTCTGATGTGCCTTGTCTAAATGTTATTTTGTTTCAAGTATGAGAATGTCATGCTGCTTGAAAAAACCTGGTTCAGCTGCATGACAAAGTAATCTACAAGCACAAGAGTGGTTCTTGCACCAGCTTGTTTGGGAGATTTCAGTTTGAAAAGAGGAAGAAAAATCTTGTCTGTGGTGGTTGACTGAGGAATTGAAAAGTCTGGAGTTTTGGAGGGAAGTACTTCTGAGGAAATGTCATGTAACTTTATAGAATCATAAAATAGTTAGGGTTGGAAAGGACCTTAAGATCATCCAGTTCCAACCCCCCTGCCATAAGCAGGGACATCTCACACTAAACCATGGCACCCAAGGCTTCATCCAACAAGTCCAGAGGAGGCCACGAGGATGATCAGGGGACTGGAGCATCTCCCATATGAAGACAGGCTGGGAAGTTGGGGCTGTTCAGCCTGGGGAAGAGAAGGCTGCGTGGAGACCTCATAGCAGCCTTCCAGTATCTGAAGGGGGCCTATAGGGATGCTGGGGAGGGGCTCTTCATTAGGGACTGTAGTGACAGGACAAGGGGTAACGGGTTCAAACTTAAGCAGGGGAGGTTTAGATTGGATATACGGAAGAAATTCATTCCTGTTAGGGTGGTGAGATGCTGGAATGGGGCACTTTGCTTGAGGGCTCTGAGTTTTCGGGTGAAAACCAAAGATTTTGAACATGAAGATTCCCTTAGGATATATCTTTGGACTTTTTAGTGCAGTTGTAGTACACACGGGTATACATGAGACTTTTTTCTTGTCGACTTGAATCTGAGTGACAGCAGAGTGGACAAAATGAGTAGCCTGTGCTGTAGCCCGTGTTAAGGTGAGATTTGGACTTCTGCAGCTGATACTAAGCCCAGGCTGCTGCTGTTCTGTTGCTGCACGTGCTCTTTATACCTTGAATGGGCTTATGTTCGTGGTCTCTGACTGTAACGTAGGTGTACTTTGTGTCACTGAAAACCAAAGCAAGAAAACCTGCAACTTGTAGGCTTCAGCCAGGTACAGCTAGGAACTCTGAGAAGTAGGAAAGAATATTCCTCAATTTAGTTGGTCACACTTTTAAGTGACCAAATTACCTAGTCATTTATAATGCAGCCATATTTCTTCTAACAGTGTAAAGGTGAAGGGGGAAAAGAATTCATCTTCCCATTATGTAAACTCTAGTTACTCCTTGACTTGATTCCACATTCCTTTGGGTTTACATGCAGATGAGCCTGTTAGAAGGGGATGACAGTGACACTCAATTTGTTGCTTCAAAGCTGGGGTCTAGCTCTAATTGAGTAGTTGGTCACAGGACAGTGTCAATCTCATTTCTACTGGGACACCTTCTGAAAGGAATGACAGAGTACATGGTAAAAACTGTGACTAATTAGGAGCTTGTCCATTAAATTTAGCATGCAAGTGCTAAAGTTGTGTGATAGAACCTGTATTTAAATCTGATTATCCAGATTATCTGTTTATGCTTATACCATGTTATGGTTATTTTAATATAAAAATAATACAAAATTATGTAGAAAAAAGGGAAGAAACCTCTGAAGTCCTGTTGGTTTTCCTGTTCAGGTATATTTAATCAATGAAACTTACAGACTTCCAGTTGATATATTTTCTGTGTCTTAAATACAAATTCCATCAGCTCTGGTGGGCTCTTTGCCTTGGGGTGTCTCTTGCTTGGGCTAGGAGAGAGCAAACTGTCTTCATCATGGCGGACAGTGTGAGAGGAGTAATGGTCAGTAGCAAGTGATAAATATTCATCGTTGTTCCAAAATAGAGCTTACAGTGCTCTTGTGATGTAGTCATTAGGATTGCAGAACATGGGTTAGTCCCTGGAGACTGTAGACACATACTTTGATGTTTTCCAGACAAAAGTTTAGTCATTTGAGTGACTAAATTTGAGAGCTTACATTATATTCAGTTGGTTGACTATACATATATCTTTATAATTAACTTGGAAACAGTACTGGCAAAAAAACAGCAAATTGTGCTATTAACATGTTTACAAGAACTTTGGAGCACAGGCAAACTAGTGCACGTTTGAAAAAGTTACGTTTCAATGCAGATTGCAACAAGAGAAAAAACTAAAAGGAATTAGACTGTGGAGTTTCCAAATTACTTTCCTTCACTTGCATGGGGGTGTTTTCACCCTTGTGAGGGTCAGGAACTGTTCTTGTTCTAGCATTGGAAGACCGTTCCCTCTCTACCCTTCCCTTCTGTTGCAGCACATCTGCTGGGCATATAAATATACTGTATATTTACAGTATATTTATGAGGGCACATGACAGGGTCTTGAAAACCCAATGGTGATACTTTTGGAACTACAGATGCTGCGTCTGCTCTCTTGAAAGCATGAACTAATTATGAACTAGGTATTAGTGTGATGGTCTCGGGGAAAAGAAGCCTCATAATGTAATTCTGGAAGCATTAACTTGGAGAAGAGAAGGCTCAAGAGGGATCTTATCAGTCTCTACAACTTCCTGAAAGGAGGTTGCAGTGAGGAGGGGGTCAGTCTCTTCACTGAAGTAATAAGTAATAGGACAAGAGGTAATAGCCTCAAGCTGCACCAGGGGAGGTTTAGATTGGATATTAGGAACAATTAGGAAGGGTGCTCCACCATTGGAACATGCTGCCTAGAGCAGTGGTGGAGTCACTGTCCCTGGAAGTGTTCAAAAGCTGTATAGATGAGGCCTCAGTGACATGGTTTAGTGGTGGTCTTGGCAGTGCTGGTTTAATGGTTGGACTTGATAATCTTAAAGGTCTTTTCTAACCTAGTTGATTCTATGATTCTAAGAACTTTGTTTCAGGGACCTGCATCAGTCGACACTTCTGAGGTCATCATCTCTCTACTTTGGGTCGAGTTGCAAGTAAAGCTTGCAGTGAGAGTATTTTTCTTCTGCTGCATTCATCGTCCTTTTGCTGGATTCAGTCAAAGACAAGGAGTCTTTTCAGAGTTTCCAGACAAGCAGACATCCCTGCTGCTCCCAATTCAGAGATTCAGTGGCTAATCCAAATGTTTCTTAATGTTTGTATTCCTGTGGACTAAGTAAATGACACTTCCCCTTTGTTCCCACTTTTTATTTGTATGTTGGGATGGAAGGTAGGTCATCTTTACTGTTTACCCTGCTCTCATCTGGGTGGTACTGGAATATGCGAATGGTGAAAATACACACATAACTGGTAAGCCTTTTTGTTGCCTAACTGGGCTAACTGATGCTGCTCCCACCCCTAACCCTTGTGTCTGTCTTGCCTCACAGCAAACTAATATAGGCAATGGAAACCACTTTTTATATAAATGACTAGGTTTTTGGTGGTGTTTGCTCACTGGACTGGCCTGTGGGCTGAGATGAATGACAACCTATCAAACAGCAAAGGGTGGAACTACACTACCAGGAAAGATGCCCCTTTTGGTGGTACCTAAGCTGTTAGACTCACTACTCTGTAATGTGAAACCTCATCCTTAATAACATGGTGTTATTGCATGCTGCTTGGCTATAACTTTCCAAGGACATAAAACCACCATTAATTCTTTTACGATAGTGTCCTGCAATAATCTGATTGTCTCACTCTTGGTTAGTAGGTCACCTTCCAGCTGCTCCAAGCAGCAATTTGTAAAGGAGTGCATAGGACTATTTGCAAGCACTGACAACTTTATTTTTAAAACTTAAGTTTGAAAATCTCTTTTTTAGAAGGTTAAAAGATGCTTTCTAAAAATACACATAGGTTACATTTTATCTTTCTTAACTTGCCAGTAAGTAGTGCTGCTGAGAAGTCCAGTCCCATCTATGGCTGTGTGATTCAGCTTTCTCTCTCTTATATTGGCACTAGTGACCATGGAGCTGCTGCAGGTTTTTGGTACAGTCAGACTTGCCAGTCCAGCTGGACCTGTGTTCATACAGCTGCATTGCTCTGTCCTGTTGCACTGGCTCAAAGGATCTGTTAGAAATATCTTGCTGAGGTGGGACTCCTTTTGGTATTAGCTCAGATCTGTATTTGTCTGTCTGAATTGTGATCTTCAGACTTTGCCAGTTCTTTGCCAACAGTGATGAGGAAAACCACAGTAGGAAGCATGTTTGATTCTCCCTGTTGCCTACAATGTGGGTTTACAGCTACAGGGGAAGAAATATTGCCTATTAGCCATGACTTGAAGTCCTCTGAGTATTGAGCAGTGATTAGCACTTCTCTCACAACAGTTCCTCTAACTGATACATAGATTCTGGAGATGCAGGGCTTCGGTATGAGGTTGAGCAGTGTATTAACAGTAAAAGCTTAAAATGTAGCTACTGCGGTATTTCGTGTGTAGCAGTTACTCTGTTGTCTATGATCTCATAACTAGTAGTTTCTTCAATTATTTTGAGAAAATACACTGTAGGAGACTACTTGTATACAAACTCTAAGTAGTTTTGCAAGTTCTCTCTGGACACTTGACTGGAATAATCAAATCTTTTGATCACCTGACTGTTGGCTTGCACTTGGAAGAACCTACCGTTGCTCTCGCTAGCAAATGCACCCCAGATCTGTTGTTTCCTTTGCATGTTTGATGCTTAACTGTGGTGCGTTCACTCAGCCACTGAGTTGGGCCATCTGGTGAAAGGTGTGAGATTTTAAGGATAACGAATCCTTCAAGTACTGGAGTATGTGAGTAATTTAAAATGTGAATGTAGTGTTTTATGTAGTAGTATAGCAACTGATGTAAGATATTCTTAGATCAAGCTGCTCTTTAAATACTGCAACACTTCTTTTCATGTATTGGCAGGCATTGCTGGCTTCAAGTCACACTACTGGTGATAACCTTTCTAAAAATCCCCCCCAAATCATTTAATTATCATTTAAAAATACAGGACAACCTGGATTTCTTTTTTTTTTTCCAAAGCTACAACACTTTCCAAAGTAAAAGAAAAAAGTATCTCTGAGCCAGTCCCAGCAATGAGCATTTGTGCAAATGCTCGTAAACCCTTCATACTGCTGGTGAGTAGCAAACATTCTGTTCGGTGCCTAACAGCTGTGCTCTGTCAGGCCATGGATCTAGTGCTTTGTCTCTGACATGGAAAAAAACAACCCACAACCGAACCCGGGTACAAGAACAAGGCCATGTGATACTTCGGTATACTCTCCCAGTTACTGGCAGCCTTTGGTTTCGGAAACTTCTTGAGCCAGGAGCTGCATCTGGAATGTAATTGAATAGTTCTCTTTGGACCTTTCTTCCATCAATTTGTCTTGATTTCTTTTTAAGTCCATTTATACTTTTGGCCAACATCCTATGTAAATGAGTTAGTCTCTCTGGGAGGTGTACAGGCGAAGCCCTTCTTAGTTTAACTCTCCTGTTTGAGATCTGTGTTGCTGCACCACTCTTATGAGTATACCTCCTGTACTTGTGTAGCAAGGGGCAGGGACAGAATAGTCTTTGTCTAATCCCTTTCTTCAAGTGGTCTGTCATTTCTGTAGGTTCCTGGTATATCATGCCGTAGTTATTTTTTTCCTGTTCTTTCAAAACTGAATTTCTAGCTATGTTTAGTGTTACTTCATGAGTTAGACTATGTCACGCTCTCGTTACACTTTTTCTTGTTCTATGCTCTCTCCATTCAGGTTTTGTGCATGCCAGGGACATATACAGTGACTTGAATATGTTAAAAATTGTTCAGAAACAAATGGAACAGAGGACTTCCTCCCTAACTGGTGCTTCCAGTATGTTACTGTTTTGCCTGCCACTAGCTTTATCTGTGAATTTTAATTCTTTCCATCTGTGCTTATTCTAGGTCCTGCTTTGATTGCAGCACAAAAGCTTTTGATCAGCTGAACTGTTCAGAAATTTATTTCATATCAATAGTGGTTGCCACATTTTTTTCCATGTTCCAAATTTGAAAACAGAATGGCAGTTGACAGTGTTCCATCTTTTGAATGAAAGAGTGAATTGACATTTTCTACAGTAAATACATAATGCAGAAAAACTGTCATATAGCAGTGCCGGGAAGGTTTACTGTGAAATGAGCACTGCAATTAAAATAGTCTGGTGTTACCTTTGCTATTTGAGCTTGGGAGGGAGTGTTGTACATCTAATAAGACTTGTTTGGTGGTTTCGTCTTGCTTGTACCTATGGTGTCTGAGTCCAGATTGAGTTTTTATAAGTATACTTTATTGTTAAATATATTAAAGTATTCTGTTCATTCTATAATAAATGGAAATTCTAGGAATTTTAGTTTAAATTGATTCTTCAAAATGAAATCGTTACCTCTGGGCATCAATATAAACTTTAAGCAGTTTTAACTACGGATAAAAGTGACTCTCTGGCTATCTCCCATGATGGGCTTTCTGGAGGAAAAACCTACGGAAAGTGTTTTGAATTGTTTCCAGAATGAGAAAGCCTTTCTTATGGTAACTTGTTCTGCAGATTGATGGGGCAAGGATTATCAGATGCTTCTGTGGCTACAAAGAAGTGTTGCCAGTAACTCAGTAGTGTGAGAATAGCAGTATGTGGGGTCTAAATTTGGCAATTTCTTTTTCCCCTCATCTTTCTGACACCTGCTTGTAGCATTTATGGAACTGTTTTGTGGAGATGGAGGAATGTTAAGTTAGGATTCACTTTACTGGGGATCTTGCCGAATCACAAATACTTGTAACTGCTGAGAGTTGGCTGTTTTACTCATTCTGTAAAGGTTTTACTCCTGATGCATTGTAGGTGCATGAGAGCTGGTGTGTTCTGCAGATTCTGATTTTGAGGGATGCTGTTCCTGTGGGTGTGCATAGGACAGCATTCCTACTCACCTATTTAGTATTCTTTATGTTCTTTATTTGGTGTTTAAAATTGACCTTTTATATGTGTCTGTATCTGTTTTGTCAGTGTTAAGCTGATGTATATACTTCTGAATCTAACGCTCTGAGACTGGGCTCTGATTTGATGGCAACCATTCTTCTCTCTAACACAGTCAGAGGAAGGTGCTGATGCTGCATGCTCCCCATGGGTCACCTTACAGTAGTTAATGCTCTTGCACAGGGTCTCTTAAGTCTAAGTTAGTTCTCTCTCTTGCCCAGTGAGATTCAAACCTGCATTTCCAAGGAGCAGCAGCCAACAGATAAGTGACTATTCTGGGACTGGAGCAGTCTCTACACCTGATTGAAACTCTGTTCTGTGGTTTTCTTCAAACAATGAAACTTTCCTTAACAGTCTCTTGAGGTCCTGTGTCTCCAGCAGGAGCAGGAAAAGGCAGAGCAACAGTGCAGGAAAGTGCACGGAGGATGGCAATTGTGTGATCTTGCCATCATTCATTGAGGGGACTGGGGTAGCTGTGAGATGGGTAAGGGTTAAATCAGTCTGAAAGCTGTAAGATGGAAAAGCCGGAGCTGAGCTGAGTGGCTGGGGGAGATGATTGCAGAGAGCTGGAGCCCAAGCAGGTGAAAGGTCAGAGCTGGCCTGTGTGGGCTGGGAGCTCGGAAGGGCCTGCAGCATGGGGAGATGGTGATCCTGGCCAATGCACAGTGCTGGTTAACCGTTTCTGTTCATAAACACTTTGTGGTGCACAGAAACAGACCTGGCAGTAAATGCCTATAAATTGTGATGTCCCACCAGGCTTGATTACCACAATGCTTTAGAAAACTCTCAAAGTTCTCAACTGGGGGTTGGGAGAAGGTGGCACTGGCTTTGAAATTGCAGTTGGGATGGAATTCTGTGTAAGTGATAGGCTTGCAGAAGTGTCTGATGTTGTGAGACTTCATGTAGGCATCTGCAGTTCAGAAACAGAACATTGTAAGTGATTTTCTTCATGCTTGTATTTGTCAACACAGTTCAAACAATGCGGATCTAGAAACTTCTGTTAATAAAGGGATAAACTGTGACTAGGGATGAGAGTTGGCTTTTGGTCTGTATGACAGTTACTAAATAGTTATGTTTAGAATTTAAAGCAGCGGTTTGTAAATATATTCAATTTTAGTCTTTTCATGGTATTGTGGATATATATTCTCTGCTTTCACTAGAGAATCATAAATATTTACATTTTGGCGAAACTGCACTCAGGAACCCTGTTGCGCAGTGACAACCATGATGCTTCGCTTTGAGCTGCTATTCTGTGCCACTCACATTAAATTGCTTCTCAATTCCCTCTCAAATCTTAATTTCCATTGGGAAAATTACTGTTTCTTGTTGTGTGGTGCTGTTAAAGGACTGAAGAGGTGAAAGGCTCAAGTGTTAAGAAAACATATGTGCACTCTTGATAACTTAAAGTATGCAAAAAAAAAAAAATCAGTTGTATAACATAGAAACAGAACTTCAAACAAAGAAAAAACCCAAGTACTTTAATACAATCCACAGATACTACTTATGAATTAGATGGTACTTGAGATGCTAAGCCACCATTAAAGGATTTATCTGTTGCTGAAATGGTGCTTACTATTGAGACATAACTATTCACCATTTGAAACTAGTTAGTAAGGTGTAGTTAGATTCAAGAGTGAAGTTTCAAAGTTACTTAACCTCATGTGTTTGGCTTGTTGCCAGGAATACGAAATTAAGTTTCCATAAAAACTGCAAAATGTGAAGTTAAGCAGTCTTGGTAATTCTCAGTTAAATTTGAGAACAGGATCACTTTCCTTCCGGATTTTCCCAGAAATAAAGTATCAAAACCTACCTGTCATGACTTCTTAGCAAAGATATGGCAAATTGAGAGAGTAGGGTGATGCTGATGGAAAGCTGCACCTGCTTTTCTGAGCCCAGTAGCTTTAAGTCTGTGCCATGTCTTCAGTCCTCTTGCCACTTAGCTTTCCTGATGGAGGTGACTATTTGCATGGAAGTGTTTAAATGGAAGATGCTCATTACAGTAAATTTCCAAGAACTCTGTCAAGCTGGATAGCTGGGGTGTATGGCATCCATGTGTCAAAATCAGGCTGAGAGTTGAGCATGTTCAACCTGGAGAAGATAAGGCCCAGGGGAGACTTTTAACAGTCTTCTGGTGCCTAAAGGGGGCCTACAAGAAATCCAGAGTGCGGCTTTTTTTACAAGATATTGTAGTGACAGGGCAAGGGGGAATGGCTTTAAGCTGACAGATAAGGGTCGTTTAGATGAGATAATAGGAAGAAATTCTTTACTATGAGGGTGGTGAAGCAGTTGCAGAGGGTGCCCAGAGAAGCTGTGTCTGCCCCATCACTGGCAGTGTTCAAGGCCAGGTTGGACAGAGCTTAGAGCAACCTGTTCTACTGGAAGGTGTCCCTGCCTATGGCAGGGGGTTGGAACTGGATGAGCTTTAAGGTCCCTTCCAACCCAAGCCATTCTGTGATTCTAAAATCATGCTTTACAGCACCATGCTTTTTGGATCTTGCTAGTTTGGTATTGCTGTCTTTTTCACCTAAATATTTAACTAGTTGGTGGAAGCGTACAGCACTGGAAGTTGGTAAGTTCCCTCAATTTTGGATGCTCAGTATACTTTCCTTCACCAGAATATACAGATTTTCTTTCAGCAGTGGGGTTTTGGTTTTTTGTTTGGTTGCTTTTTTTTTTTTGTTTTTTTTTTTTTTTTTTTTTTTTTTTTT
>NDXB01022647.1:70306-117071 GCA_002631895.1 Agapornis roseicollis
TTTAAAAAAAAAAAAAAGGCAAAAAAACCACCACAACAACAAAACAACCAGAAATTGAATGTCAGTGATAATGGGAAGTAGGTTTCAGAGAGGGAAGTAAGGGACTTGCAAATATAGACCAGAACTTACTACTGTGTTCGTAGCTATTTTTAGATCTGTGCACAGGGAATTGTATGAACACTTGCACTAATATTTCAAATACTAAGAGCCTCTAAAGCCTTAGATGTGGGAAGGCTCTGGAAAATGTTTTGAAGAGCCTTTCTTTTACATCGATTCACCATGCTGAGTATTTTGAGGTTTGGGGGTTCTGGGGATGCTTGTAACAGGACACAAGTCACTCCCCTGTGAATTAACTGTCCGTTTTTCCTCTAAGCAGACATTTGAAATAAACTGAAGTGGTTAAATTGTATCTGCCATAACTGATAGTATGCTGGAGGTGTTACATAGTGAACAGCCTTCTCCTCCTGTTAGTGTAGCTTTGTTGCTGCATTGTCCTTATGCAAGGAGCTGATGGCCTCAAGGCCTCATAGAGAGCCAGCTGTGTGTTTGGGCAGTATTGGAGGTGAAGCACACTAATTCTTGATTCAGAGTGGATAAATTGTGACTTAAATGTCTTCACTTTGGTACAGAAATAGTAGGTATGGCAATAATTCAAGATGATCAGGAGTTTAGCTGTATACTAGCTGCTGTAGCCTATGGAGGTTATGTGGCAGCATTTGCCTCTAGCAGACAAGTGAGTTGAGATGTTGGGCAGCAGAGTACTCACTTGACATAGAAGTTGATAACTTTTGAAGTGGCATGTTAAATGAAACCTGCAAGAGTGGACTATGCTTGAGCTCATGAAGTTCAACAAGGCCAAGTGCAGGCTCCTGGAGGTAATCCCAATCACAAATACAGGCTGGGCAGAGAATGGATTGGGAGGGGGTGGACTAGATGACCTTTAAAGGTCCCTTCCAACCTATACTATGATTCTAAATTCTGTAGATCTTTTCTTGTCTGGATGGGACATACCACTCTGACCCAGAAAACTGATGGATTGGCAGTAGTGCTACAAACCAGAAAGTCATGTTTGTTGTTGCTGAGCCTTGATATCATGTTAACTTAAAAGGTCAGTAACTTGCAGACTTCATCTATGCAGCTTAAATAATATCATGCTCAGGATTCATATAGCAGGTTGAGTTATGGAGAGGTATCTCTTCAGTTAAAGATCTGAGCAAGGTTTTATGGCAGTATTGTGGCAATCAAGGGACAGATTTAAGTTCTTAGCTCTAATTTTGCCCTCTAATACAGAGACCTCAAAAGTTGATGGTTAAGTTATGAAGTTTGACTCATCTTTGTACAGCAAAAGAAGTTAATTGCTTGGGTAAGTACAATATTGCAAAGCATTTTGTCTGGTGTGTAGTAGGCAGGATTAGCAGTTGGAGTCCCTGGCTTCTAATCCTGTCTGTAAGACCAAATAGGAAAATTTTTTAGATTAAAGTCTCAAGTAAGAACTCCCAAACAAAAGTGGCATTTTGTTCAGGAGGTGAGAGTTGGCGAGTTACAATATGGGCTTTATTAAAAATTGAGAAGGTAACATAAAGCAAAATGCAGCTAGAAATCTTTGCACAAGATTCTGTGGATATTGGCTAATACTGTGTAGTTTGTCAGTTCGCATCTATAGAAGTTAAATGCACAGTCTCATATTTGCAGTATTCCAGAAACAAATGCTTAAATGAGATAGGTTGATGGGCCTGCTGCCACCAGAGGAACTTCTTGAGCAGCATTTGGCTGTACCAGCACTAGGGTGTCTTTGACAGCCACTGAGGTTCACATTCAGAACTAAGCTGGAGCAGAAGGCAAAGTTGAGGATGCCTTCATAACATGTTGTCTGTCACCTACATCATGGAATGCTTCACTTGCTAATCTCAGTCTTGCTTTAAGTGCCACTGTCCAAGAAGTGAGAAGAACGTGCATTTAAAGTAGACTGGATTCAAAACCATTTAGAGAACTAAAGGTCATAAATCATTTTACACTGAAAATCATTTTGAGCTCCAGCAAAATCCACTTGTGCAATATCTTTTCTCAATGACATAAGCCATTCTCTCAAGCAGAACTATCCTTAGAAAGCTTTGTGATGGGTAAAACGGTTATTAGCTGTTCTGAAATACTTTCTGCTTTTGGAGAGAAATAACAAGAACCAGAAAGGTTGTGAATTATGACCTTTTCAAAACAGTACAAATGGAAAAGTGTTACAGAGCAGCAATTTGTAACAGTACCTACCTGAAGTCTCAACCAGGCATTAAAGCTCTCAGTACTAAATGCTCTGTGGAAAAATAAAAGGATTCTTGCCGTAAGTTGCTCCTGGCTTTAGGTTATGACAAAATGCAACAGCTGGATGAAATGTAGCCTGCATGGAATTGGGAGGATAAGTTGGAAAGTAACAAGCAGATCATACATAATAAATAAGTGGATAACAAGAAATAGATATGGCTACCATATGGGAACTGAGACAGACACTGGATAAAGAGAGCAATGCTACTGGCTGTTCGAGTGTTCTGTGTAGTAAATTCCTGGCACTTTATGATTTGTCCTGATTTATTTTATTTAAAGATCAAAAAACTTTAGGGAAAATCAATTCAAAAGTCTTTAAAATGTACAGTGCATTAATGCACTTCATTAGTGCCCTGCTGTCAATGGATACCAAGAGGCTGAAATTCAGACTTTGTGTGGTCCTACTTTTTAACTTTTAGGTTCTTGGAGGTAGATTAAAAAGCACAGTATTTTTATGGTACTGTGTAAGGCTGCCTGTAGGAGTTTTCACTTTTGGCCTTCAGATGCCAATAAATCTTGTCTGTAGTTTTGGTGAGGTTAAGGTGAATGAGAGAAACAACTTCATAGATAACAGCTCCCATGTTGAAAATTCATTATGAGAATTTGCATCTTGCCTAATGACTGCCATTTTTCTAGTTGAAAGATTTCTTTTTGCTCATGTGTGTTTTATTAAGAATAAACTTGTTTTGTCTTTACCTCTTGTAATTGAACCCATTAGGGAACTGTCTGGGTGCTCCAAAGGCTTACAGAATAAATACTGTACTCGTCCTTGCCTCTCTGCGTGTGGTAGCAGTTATAGGTTGACGTCTTACTTTCAGCAATAGCACTGAAACACAAAATCTAATGGATTTAGACTGGAAAACTCCTTTTGGCTTCCAGCTCTTGAGAATAAATGCTACCCTGCTTCTGGAAAGAAGCTTTGATTTTATTATGCATAAAATAATTAAAAGAAATACTCAGTGTGTCTGTCTTTGCAGAATTGTTGTTCTAAGCTCTAATTAGCGCTACTCTAAATCTTACAGGACTGTATTGAATATAAGGATTTGTTCAGAGCAAGTACAGCTGTAATTAATCTTTGCATTCCCATCAAGAAATGCTGGCACATGCTGTGAGAAACAAGGAAGAAACTTTCAGTTCAGGCTGTCTGAGCCAGTACCCAACTGCAGCTAAAAACCACTGGAGTAATCTCTTTATCCTTTTCTAGTGTGCAGGAAAGTTCTGGGCAGAGACAAATCCAACTCACTGAGCAGCCTTTAGCTTTGATCATGCTGTTTTGTGTCATGTTCAGAAAGTTTCAAATGGATCTCCATAATTCAAGAGACTTCAAAATTGGCAACTAATATCTCCATAGAGATTCCCAGTAGTAAGAATGTATTCCAGATATCCAAGTGAGTTAAGTACATTTAAAGGTGTGCTCTCTGTATGACTAAGGGAGTTTAATAAAGAATTCCTACTGAAATTTGGTGGAAGCAGGAGAAAGCTCATATATGAAGTAATGAGCATATGAATACATTAAAACCATGGTAGCATGAGGACAGCTTTTATTCTAGTTGCAGCAAAGTACCTGCATTATGCAGAGACATATATGTTAATATTTATCTATCTTAAAACCAATGAAGAATATTGTTTCTAGTGGAAGGGCTCCACTTGTCAGACTGGTTTCAAGCCTTTAATCTCAAAAGATATAGCTGAAATGGAGGCTATTATATTTGTGTTCCCATGGTATGGTTTTTCAAAGCTTTTTGGTGTATTAAAGCTATGGGCACTTCTTGAAGATCCAGCAAGGACTGGCTTAGCTGTGTAAAAGAAAAGAGAGTGTTTGCTACTGGCTTTGTGCTGTATTAGCAGTTTTCTGACCCTGTGACTGGTTTCAGGAAATTAGGCAAAAATAACCCCACAGGCACTGCAAAAGAAGAGGTGAATGGTTTTGTTGAGCCTGCCTCCCTGACATGGCTCACTCTGCTCAGAAGAGCAGTGCTGATGATGCACTTCAGAAAGTTCCAGTTTTACAGTTCAGCCTTTTGTACCTCATTTGTATGTTCCCCATAGTAATCCAGCTTTCTTTCATGTTGGTACTGGGCCTTGTCAGCTCCACTTAGAATTTGGACAGGGAGCAAAAGTGTTCTCAGTTTCTTGTTCCAGGAAGAGGTTAAGGCTTGGATTTTTCAAAGAGGCCACTGAATTTAATAGGATAATGTGCAGTGAATGGTTTCAGGCTTTCCTAAATATCCTAGTTCATAGTAAGCTATGTAGGATTAAGAACAAGTAACAAGCACTGATGAACAAATGAGCAAAAACTTGAAACTAGGTCTATTCTTTGTGGGAAGTCCTACTGGCATGTCTTCTGGGGTTTTATACTTAAGAGAACAGATACTTATATTGTTCTTGTCATGCTTAGAGTGAACTAAATTTAATCAGCCTGCATTCTTTAAAAGACAGGATCTGACAGAAAGCTGAAAAGGGAAGTCAGGTAGGTTGCCTAGGTTGTGATAACTTGCTTAGTTTGCTGTGTCGTATTCTTGCTAGCTATCTAAATCTTGATCCTTTACAAAGACTTCTTGAAAAGACTATAGTTTTCTTCATGTAATTTTTTCGTATTATCTTCCCCTTTTTCTGCTGTCTCCTTAACAAACCTGCTCTACCTTAAAACTTTATGCGTCACTCAAGGATAGAGCTTAAGTTGGGCTCTCTGTTACTCTATGATAGAGTAATCACTGTGAGCAATAGGAAATGAGAGTTTAGTATGTTCTGATTTGCCCTGTGCTCTTGCTTATGTTGGCAGAACTCATTTTTGGAAGGTCTGCTGTAAATTGGGAAGCTCATCTGAGGCAGAGTGCAACCCTATGACTGATTGTAACTGCAGAGGAAGTAGTGACATGCTGTGATGCTGGTGAAGGAACAAGCAGTTGGCATCACATCACCTTATCCTGGTGCTTGCCAAGGAATGAGGCAATGTCTTTATCTTGCTGATCCTTCATCTGAACAGTGCTTCCTTTACTCTGTAAATCTTTCCAATGCTAAGATGCTAGTACCTCGAGGATGCTGTTTAGGTTTTTAAATGTTTGTGTTCTAAGTTACTGGAGTATCTGAAGTGTTTGCATGCACTATTCAAAGTCAAGGCTCTATTTCACAGGTATTGAGTGTGGAGGAGGAGGTAGTGAGCAGAGGGAGGGAAGAAACACAGTATTTGACTTTTGAGTATGTGAAATGGTAGCTGTGCAACAGTAGAGATCTTCATAGATGATGTAAGGATGCATCTGAACTTGATACTGCTCCAGAAAATCTCTTGAGGTTTTGTACTGCCACAAACCAACCAACTGATCATAGAATCATAGAATAGTTAGGATTGGAAAGGACCTTAAGATGAACACTAATGGAAGAGGCAGAACCATGAGGTTGTTTCCTCAAAGGAGAAGAGTAAAGTTAGATCAGTGCTCTGCTTATCCTTTTTCTAAGCCTGCCTTAGCTGGGAAGGTTTTCTGTACAAAGGCAGAAGGCAGTGTGGTCTCCATCTTCTCATTAGTTTTCAGCTATACTTAAAGCAGTTCTGTGGAGTAAATCTGTATTGCTCTATTACTGACTTAGGATTTTGGGGAGGGGAAGAAAACTTCTTGGAAACATCATGCAAGATTTTCTGTTTGAGAAAGTGGAAAACATGTTGCTCTGAGAAGTAATTTATTGACACCTTTCAAATGTCTCCTCTGTATACAACACAAATTCCTGCAGTTCAGACTGTGGCAGACTTGTGCTTCACTTGGCTTTACTCCTGAACAAACTGTTGGTGTTTGTCCTTAGAAGGTCTGCTTTCTACTCCACCCCTAAAGCCTCTTAATTTGACTTGCTTTCCTTGATACTCACTTAATTCTGCTTTGGAAAACTCAGTAAAATCTCAAAATGAAAAAAAAAAAAAAGTGGTTTATTGATGAAACTCCCATCTAATTCCATCTCTGAATTTTGTGTATGTAAGACTTTGTTCTATCTGGTCTCAGTCTGGTCAGAGTACAGTACTGAATCAGTAATGATGATAGATGCGGGTACGAGGCAAAAGAAACCACCTACTATATCCTCTCTTTCTGTCTTCTTTCTCCTAGTCCAGCACATGCATTCTGGGTTGCAAGGACTTCAGATGGCCATCTGCATGGTTGAGCTGTTTCCACCTCTGCAGTCAGTAGGGTGTGACTGGGCTTTAATTAGGACTTTTTTTTAATAGGCTAGCCTGCTTAACAGCTTGAAGTTTGTGAAACCCACTTCATTTTCCACTGTGGCTTGAGTAATTTACACTTGTAGATGAGGCCTTAAGGATGGAAACTAAGTCACTTATTTCAAATTGTTTATTTCCATGTTAGATATGTGTTCAGGGTGCTCAGTGCTTAATTTGTGTAAATCAGATGTGCATGAGGGTGAATCAAAATAAAGCTTTCCATTTGATGCAAGATTTAAATTATTTGTGGGCTCTTTTCCTCCGTGTTCATTTCTAATAAGCCCTCAGCTTATGATTGAGGACTGTGTCCAAAGATTTGGCTTAGGTGCACATAAAAATAGGATGGCATTGCACATCAGTGCAGTTGTGTTCATGCAGTTACCAACCCTGTCTCACCTTGTGAGTCTTTGCTCAGGGATGTTTAATCCTTTAGTGAACCAGTATCTGAATAGCTTTATTCTTCAGCTTAGTTAAATCCATTCCAGTTTTGGTTTCATAAGTGAATGCAATGATGTGAATCGTGTGATAGAATGAAGTGAAAAATGTGGGAAAAGCAATCCTGGATACTTCGAAAGAGAACAAACTCTGAAATAAAAAGATTACATTACTGAATCTTCATACTAAAGCATCAATAGTGCCAATCTTTAAGTGCAGACTTGAAAGAACTTCTGTTGTCCTCATGCTGAAACAACCTTCAGTGGGGGAGAAAATACTTGGATTAATTGATCATTGTGATTGGGTATGAATAAATAAATGTCTTGAGATAATGACTGTGAATCAGATCACAAAGAACGTGATTGTCAATGGAAGCTGAAGTTTGTTTCAGATCACCAAAGGTGGCTTAAGGTTCACTATAGTTCACCTGGACTCAACATGCAGCATTGGCACTGGAGCAGGAGAAATGAGGTTACAGGTTGGGCCATCACTTGAGTGAAACCCTCTCTCACAGACCCAAAGTACAGCTGTGAACTGAAGAAATACTCATTCATGGCATATGCTATGAGGCAGCTTGATCACTGCTGATTCACAGGTGCATGTAAAGGTCAGACTTCATCCAAGGCAATGCCAATGTTGGTGTAAGTGGGTGAATATGAGATACTGAGTAACTTCTCAGTGCTGAGAACAAACAAGTATACATTATGAAATTCCACTGATTTGAGGAGTCACATAGTAACAGCTGGCAAAAACAGTGCACTTCAGAGTTCGAAGTTGGTCAACTTTTTAAAATTAACAAATACCAAGCTATTACTGACAATGGGGAAGTTTTGTTTCTAGGACAAATGATTTGTGAAAATTAGACACGGAAGCTGACTTGAGGATTCGTGAGGAATGCTGAGGAGTGAAACTTGGGTCATGCAAGAAAGGTAGAGTTTTATTTTTCTGCTCTCTGCTGCATGCACATTTGGGTTTATCAGATTCAAATTGTTAAATAGCACACCTGAGTTCAACTGAGACTTACTTTGCATTTGATCTTGGTCTGATTTCTGCATAAATCATGACTTTCAGGTACTGAGCAGCTTTCTGAATCTTGTAGACCAAAATGGTGGTCTGGCATCACATCCAAAGGTATCTTGGTTGTATACCTACAAAATGAGACAATCTTTTAAAAAACAAATATAAGGAATAAATGACACTTTCCAATTCTTATAACCACCTTTTAACAGCAAACATAGACAAATTTGTTGCTTCCACAGCAAGTGCAGCATTAGGGCACTTTGCAACAAGTGCTGTGTTGTAAAAGTGGAGTAGGAAACATCGTTTGCTGAGATATTCAAGGTTATGTCTGTTGTAAATGCATTCAAGTTGCTTAGGTTTCCAGCTGGCCAGCTGCCATGGAAAAGTCCAAGCTCAACATTCTCTCATGGCTGGTGTTAGCTGTTTGTTCAGCCCACGAGATCTAAGATATTATTTCCCATCCCTTGATCTGATAAGATTTGAAAGGGAAACACGGTGGTAAACTTGTGATTTAGTCTTGATCAGATAGTCAGCACTGCTGACTAGTTTAATTCATAAGGTAATTATTTTTTTTTGATCAGTGTTCTAGTTCTGCAGATGTCTTCTGTAAACAAAGGGAGTTTCAGGTTTGCATACTGAGCTGCTGAAAACAAAGCGCAGGACTAGGGTCACATAATAACGTGATTGTGCATTGCTCCTGGTGCCTTGTAAAAACATTCAGTTGCTTCTAAATTCCGATGTGTTAGTTGGAAAAGCCCATCTTTGCATGGCAGCTGCCCACTGAGAATAAATAGGATCATTTGCTAGTGACCAGCCAGAATCTTGGATCCATCCTTCCATTTACAGCTTGACTTTCTTTTCATTGTGGCAGATTGCTGCTTTCACTTGCTTTCTCTTGTGCGTTGTAGCAGGCTGTGCTTGGAATGAGAAGTTGAGCTGGCATGCGTTAGTTCAGCTTCACGAAGAACCTCCGGTGTTTGAGATCAAAGGGTTCTGGCAACTATTTTAGACAATGCATTCACTTAGACAGTTGGCAGGGAAACAGGAAGGAATCCTTTCATGGGATGCTTATGACTATGTCTATCGTGCACTCATGCCAGGATGAGTGTGTGCGAGCTGGGCATGCTGCTGATGGTGGATACAGTTATCGGAGTTTTTTTATTGCTTAAACATAACCATGATTCTTCCTCGTGAATTGGGTATATATCCCCTTTCATCTACTCCTTGAAGCTTGCTAGCTGCTAGTCAGTGAAGGCTGAGAAATGTTAAATCACTGTGGCTAATGTGCAAGTCTGGTTAAGGATTTTTCCAGAATTAAAAATAAAGGCAATCATTTAACCCTCTTGCATTGCACTGTGCATATTTTTGTCTGTGGCCAGTACTGTTTTCTCTGTTGTTTGCACCTGCTTTTCCTTCTAGTCATTGCAAATCTGTGAAGCAGAAATAGCAGTGATGAAGAGACAGTAAGTAGGAGTAAAACCAAAACAATGGGGTTTTTTGTTAATGTTTCTTGAAGCTTGCAGTGTCGGATGAGCCTGCCTCAGTCTATTAACAGAAAATTCCTTTTCTCCTTGAGGCACTGTAGCATATTTGAGACAGAACTGTTAACATAGTATCAAGAGTAATTTCTCTACATCCTGTTGATGTAGAAGCACCTAGAATTTCAGGGAAGAAATGTGACTTTTTCCTTGCAGCACTTTTAGAAAGTTGCTGTATTTAATTGCTGGGAATAGCTAAGGCATGTAGGAGTTGCCCTTTTCCACAGCAGCTCTGCTCCTGTTGAGAGTGTTTCTTAGCTGGAAGGCTAGGGTTTCATTTTGTCACAGGGATCCATAAGTCTTATCACTGATGTGGGAGCTCAGATTAGCCTTGACTTTATGGGGAACAATTAATTTAGCACACAGCTTTTTATCCATATGTTATAAAGCATACAGTTTGCATGTGTGGATGAAGGATGAGCATATAGAAAGCCATCCTGACTTGGACAAACTGAGTTTTGCATTGCCTGCTTGTACTGGGCTAAGAAAAACTGATTTTTCTAACTTTGATTTCTGATCCCTATACCACATGACTAGGCAATAGAAAAAAAGGTATTTTTTAGAAGAAGCTTGGAGCCAAATGGTACATTTTTGTAGTCATTATGTTTGCAGGGTACAGATAGAGCAACTTGGATAAGCACTGGAATTGCTGGATGGGAGCCAGTAGCTCATTCTGTTGTTAAGGAGGAAGTTAAACAATACCAGAGAGACTGGATAGAAATCTGTATGGCTTAAATACGCAGAAGTGGCTGGTCTCTGCCTTGGAACTTGTGATTGAACGAAGAATTAATGTTTGTCTTTTGTCAGTAAATCTCAGTGCCCAGTCAGGATGTGGAATATCTGTAGAACAGAATTATGGAGTAGAACGGGCATGAGCATTTCAGGGCAATTTAGGTTACTTCAGCATCCTTCTGAGTGAATTAACAAGCACAGACTTGTTTATCTCCTTGGAAAATAATATTCAATTCATCAGCTGTCACAGAGAAGAGATACACTTCTGACTGTAGTAAATCTGTTACCAGCGAGGCTGAATAGAAGTGCAGGTTTAGAAGTAAGTTATTGGAAGAGCCTGCAGGTTTGGGGAGGGGAAGCTGTTTGTTTCATGAAAATTTTAGCCCTGGCTTTTTGGAGTCTGTAAAGGACTGCTGCTCCCCTTGAACGAAACCAGGGTGCAGAACCTGGAGCCGTGTCTGTGTGCTATTTGTCAAGGGATATATGTATTATTGTGGCAGGATGATAACCTGCTTGTTGTGGCCAGTAGATCTCACTAAGAAGAGTGTTTCCTGTGTCTCTGTCCTGGTGAGGTTTCAGATTCTACTCTTGGTACCTAAAAACTTGGCTGATCTGACATATCCAACATTTTCAATTGCCAGTCTCCTGGTTATTTTACCCATTCTTCTGCGCTAATAACTTTGCTCTTTCCTTGGGCCTCTGCTTTGTATAGGTTCCTTTTATTAAGCATCTGAAATGATAACATTCAAACCCCATACATTCAACAGGTGACAAACATCCCAGAAAGCTTGGAAAAAAAGAGGTCTTGTCTCAAATTATCTCAAACAGACATTTCACTTGCATGTTAGTACTGAAAGTTAGCATTAGGATTACATTCCGTTGGTATGTGTTTCTGGCAGCCCTGATGGGATAGAACCTTATATAAGGCCAACTTTGGATTAAATTGTGTCAGTACTTCATTAAATCCATCCCATTTATGTATCCAAGATCTCAGAGGTTAAAAGCTGGGAGATTCCCAAACTTCTTTCTGGGATTTCCTCTGTGTTTCTCAGCCCTGCTGCTGAGTGTTTAACATCTCCTGAATGGAGGGTGGGATACAAACACTGCTGTTCTTTTATTTGGGTCACTGTTGCTTTCATCTTGCAGATTCAGCTGCAGTTTGGGGCAGTTGCAGTTTCTGTTTCTCTGTGTGTTTTGCTGTATTTGTGGGAATCTTTTTAGATGCTTCCTTAAAGTATAACATTTCCATCCTGTGTGGTTTAATTCATCATCTGAAACAAGCAAAGACTGACAGGTCTACCTTAAATCATGCACTCTAAATTTAGCAGCTAGAGACAGAATGATCAGGAAGGGCTAAATTAATATTATGTCAAAAAGGCCTTGGGACAAGGGAAGGAAAAAAGCCAATTTGGAACATAGGGTCCCCTTTTAAGTCTTAGTTCAGAGCAGAATGTAGACGGAACTGCATTTGAGAAGGCAAAGTTTGAAATGAGTCTGTATTTTAGGGAACTGGACAATAAGATGTTTCACTGCTGTTTATGATCGGACCAGCTGTCACATGGAATAACTGGCTGAGGGTTAAAGTAGAGAGTTGATTAAACTATAGCCTTGCAGAACATTGCTTATTACAGAGTGTCTGGGTATTTTAAAGCAATCTACATTGTTGTGCATTTATTTTTCATTGAATTAGTACTCTGGGATCTCTGCCCAAGTGTTTTCTGCTTGCTTTTTGCAGTGAGGCTATCGATGGCAAAGGAAGTGATGCCAGATTACTTACAATATTTCTGTGTGGAGATTTCTTATGTGCTATGAACCTAGCCTAAAGGGACAGAGATGTTGAATTTGATTATTTTTGTAGTGACTGATTTGGAGCTAATGTTAGGATGACAATCATATAGTGCAAACTGTATAGAATAAAACCTTCTCAATTGTGTGGCTTTTCCCCCTTGGGAAAGCTCTGTTCAAAATAATCTAGCATATAAAAAAAAACCTTTCAACACTAATTCAGGAAACAAGAGTGAATGTTTATATTTACCTTCCACCAGTAAGTTTTTAAGCAAATTGTTCTGGTTTCTCTGGCTTCCCCAAGCTTTATACTGCAGATAGGGCAGTTTAAAAAAAATAATGCTAATTTAAATAAAGATCCAACTGTGATGCTGCATTGTGGAACTTGTGGGCTCGTTTTAGGCCTTCTGTTTGTGTTTCTTGATTCTCCCAGTTCCCAGATGTGCAGTGACTCATCCTACTGAACAATGGGAACAGCATCCCTTATTCCTTCACTTGGTCCCAGTTGGCAAAACTGTTACTCAGAGGATATGTATTGCAGAGGGAGAAGAGATTAGCAGTGAGAGAGTGAATCATCCAAGCGTTTGTGGTAACTCTTGTGTGGTGAGCAAGAAGTTGAGGAAGACTAATGGTCTATGCTATGCTCTAGTGTACTAAAAAGGAGGCTCTGATTTGAGTAAAATTCATAACTCGGAGGTCATTCCTCCTTCCCCCACCACTGTCCCGGAAAACACAGGGCATGGGTGAAAGACAGAGTTTTGACATTGTGATTTATTATTAAGGAGGGTGAAAAACATAGCTAGCTGGTTTGTATCAGCAGCAAAATAGATGGTGGTCACCTCAGGCTTTGATAGAGCTTTCAAATGTGAAATAAACTGTTAGTCAAAAATACAAACAAACAAAAAATTGTAAGTACAAACATGCTTCATTGACATGTTTTGTTGCCTCATATCTGAGGACTGTGCTGGCTGAAATGAAATAATGTCTTTCAGACTTTAAGGGTATTATTTATGAATATTGTTAGAATATTTTTTTTAAAGCAAATGGTGTACTTACTAACAGAGAAGTAAAAGAAGATTTGGGTCTTTTTAAATCTGAAAAGACAGAAGCTCAACAGTCTTCAATGAACATAGTTGATCTGAGGAAGCTTCTTGAGCTGCCACAGTTTTCCATGACACAGCAGCCTGTAAAAGATTGACATATCTGAACTGGACCTCTTTGGCTTGTTTAAGTGAGCACACCATGATGTGATTATCTTTAGGCATTGAAATATAATTTGGATGGCTTTCATTTCTATTTTTCTGCTTACAAGCATAGTTTGAAATAGATTGCAATGTTCAAAAGAGCTCTTTTTTTCCACTAGAACTGTTAAAATAGTGTGATTCAGGTTGTCAGTCTGTCAGTGCAGTATCTGATGAATCAGTTCCAAATATTGGCTGCCACTTCTATAGGAAGTCATGCCAGTAAACCAGAAATAACTCTGTGATCTGGAAAAGGAGAGCGTTTGAAGTGCGGAGCCAGCTTTTGAATGCAGCGAAATGGCTAGATGACTTTGGAGAAGTACTTAACACTGAAGAATTTGAACCAGCTTTTTTGTGTCTTCAAGATAAAAATGTAGATCAACATGAGTACTATCAAAAGCTGATCCGTTTTTATTTTGATGTTAATTTGCCTTAAATGGAAACCCTACCTTGATGAGCAATTCATAAGTTCATTGTCTATGTTTTTATATATGTAGACATGCACGTGTGGTTTTATGTGTGTGTAATACCTAAAGCATGATAGCTTTGTATAAAAATTTGTCAACTGAATTAAAAATTGCATTCAAGTGCAGCTTTATAAAGCTAACTAAATTTGCCTTCTAGAGCTAATTAATATTGTGAGCTATTTTTCCACTGTGACAAAATAAAAAAATAAGATAAAGGAATGTTCAGCTAATACAATTGTTCTGATTAAAAATCCTAATACAAAGCAGCCCTAACACTTAGAGTTTCCGTATTTTCCTCATTTAGATACATTACAAATTATTCATCAGGTCAGTTGGTGCAGTCTGCAGTTGTCCTGTGCTGGCCTGTTGCATGAACTGAAATACCCCATGGATTTCCCAGCAGTTACCAAGCTTTCAGTGAATCAGACTAAGCTGTAGAGCAAGGTTATGTGAGAAATCTTGGAGCAGGAACTGAACCCACAATTCCATAAGCCATAACACAGGACTTGATCAGGGAATCATCTTTTAAAGTAGGGGGTTTCAGTGTATGGTGTGCATTTGGGGTTGTTTAGGAGTTGGTTTTTTTCTCCCTTCAGGTTTGTGTGCTTTAATGTTTTGAGCTTTTCTTAACTTCAGACTCTCTGGAGCTTGTCAGGGATTTGTTGTTTTGACTGGACGCAGGTATTTTGACTGAAGTACTGGATGTCTTTTGAATTCTGTGTTGGAGGAGACTATTCAAACCTCTTCAGATCTGTCAGAGCCTGCATATGGTGCTCACACCTGTTCCAGCTACCTGACTTGGGTTACCCGAGTGTGTTGCAATTACTGCTCAAAATTACCTAGAACGAGTTATTTGTTTTAATTACAATGTTATAAAGAGCTCTATAAGAACCTAGGGAAGTCCAGCTTCCCTAAATCACTGCAGAAATGAACGTTTTTTCTTTCATTAGATTATTTTCTTACCACCTTATAAATGTGCAAAATGTTAAGCTGATTGATGTGTGGGGCAGGAAATGGGAGAGGCAGAAGCTGTAAATCAGGTGAACTTGCTTGTGTGTCCCAGCAGTTTACATGCATACAGCTGTTTCCTGCTCAGCGTGGGAGGGGATATGGACAAGGCAAGGACTCTTAAAGCAACTGGGTAGAAAGTAGGAACAAGTTGTATCAGAGACAGACAGTTTGCAGCCTTGTTGCACATCTAAAGACATTGTGTAGGATGAAGCACAGCAGATAGAGAAGTGGGGGGTGTGTGTGTATGACCTTTTCTTTTGGGGCTCTTCCATCTCCTAATATGACTAATACTGTACAGGAAGAACTTTTCTTATTCTTGCGGTCTGTTATACCTCTACTGATCCATCAGAGTGCCAAAAAACACAGGAAATTACTTTCACCTTATGAAAATTCATGATTGTAAGGAAGCTCTTAGAGCAATTGTTCTTTGGAAACTTCCCTCTCCCCCCCAAAAAAAACCCCTATTTTTTTCTGCTAGTGTTCCATGGTAAATCTTTCGTAATACATGGTAGGTTTTTGCAAATATGTGTGTTTTCTCTCATTTGTGAAAAACACTTCTAGTTTAAAATGTTAGGAAATAATAAGCTGCAGGTCTTTTTTGTCTATGCTTTAGGCTGAAAGTATGTACTTGTACATTACACTGTATCCTCTGATCTCCAGTGTGGTTCTTCAGAGTGAATTGTTGTGCTGGCATCTCTTTGCTGTTATACTGGAAGGAAATAAATCTGTTTTGCTAATGGTGTAGAGGAGAATGGATGATTTGAGGATTTAGATTGCTGTTGGAATCCCAGATAGTATTTTGAGAACGTTCTCATTCTCAATTGGTGACTTGGTAAGGGCACCTACTGTCAGTTGGGTCATGATCAACACAGCCCTGATCTGTGATGTAATGTGATTTGCTGCCTAACATGATTAAAAGGCAGCAGGATTTTTTCATTATGTCATTCTTACAACTGTAAGACACATGTCTTGAACAATGAAGAATACTTTCTTACTGAACAGATTGTCTTCATTTGAAGAAATGAAAGGGAAGTATTTCAATGAGAATGGGCTTCTGACAAAGATAATTTCACTCCAGAAGTAAAGTCTGCATCTATGTGGAAACAGTCTTTTTACTCTACAAAGTACATGAAGGTCTTCCTATATCCACTTATGTGAAGTGGCACTTGATTGGCGTGTGATACATGGGCAGGCTTGTTGAGAGAAAAAACCCATACTGCACGCAACACAAAGACCCTCATGCATTTTCACATAAGAGCAAAATTTCTTTCTAAACACTGTCTGTTTTCTTCTCAAAATAACTGCTAAAGCATTTTGTACAAGATGAGCAAATCATCATTAGAATGAACCTAAAAGGGAAACTATCTGTAGAAGAGTAAATCCTTCAGAATGTTTCTTTTTTTCTTTTCTTTTTTTGACAAGCAAGTCAAGCTTAAATGTTCACAAATTGCAGGTGACTTTAAATCTTTCCCTTTTCTAAAGAAATGCCAACCAGTCTAGGATATGCTTTTGTTCACGGCTATGAATTTTAAACAAAATGCATTGCTTTCTTACAAACGTGTTTCGTTTTTACTCCCACCCAGTGGCAATTAACTGCATTCATCATACAAGAAGAAAAGTAATTCTTTGTGCCAAAAGACTGACTTCAGCAACACTTCTTTGCATTGTAAAGATTTACTAGATAGATTTGAGCATTTAGTGAGATCTTTATTCAACTTTGAGTCTTCTAGAACCTGTAGGGAATTGCTTGTGGAAGAAATATTACCTTACCTCCATGGTGGTGGTATATTTTGGCAGCTCCACTTCATTATCAGCAGTTTATGTGAATTAAGCTCTGTACTCCTTCTAGTGTTCCAGTTCCTGAAGCATATCAGGGTGTTCTCCAAGCTTCCACTTGTGCTATTGCTCTGTTAGATATCCATGCATATTGGAAAGTGAAAGGCCCTGGTTTAGTTGGATTTGCTATCCTATAAAAAAAGCTTAGTTCCCATCTCATTCCTTTTCCACAGGGTGAATCGGTGAAATACTTCCTGGATAACCTGGATCGGATCGGTCAGCTGGTAAGATGTATCTTCTCTTTCTGAACCAGAAAACCTCAAAGAGATACTTGACGCCTGAGTGTGCTATGATTAGTGGGATTTAATGTTTGGAATTTTTTATAATAATGCATTAAGTAACATCAGTGTTCTTTCTTTAAGAATAGTAAATTCCAGCTTTATGAAACTGAAGCCTAGTATTTGCTTCATCTTCTTTGGCAAATGACAAATACTGTTTATGAAAGTTGTATTTGTTGCATGTATTTTATCAGTCCTTCTATACAGCCTCTGGATCTCATTCACTTTTCCAGATGATCTGATGGATGCTGCTACTTGAGGTATCAGAATGAAACTTTACCAAATAAAAATAATTGCCAGCACTTGTAGGATTCCAAATTTGTAATGGAAACATCTGCCAGGAGACTTGGCGGAGAAAGAAGGGACATAGATTTCCTAAATAGTAACAGTGATAAGCTTCTGAAGAGCAAATCTCTCTACAGTCGTGGGCTGGGCCACAGCCTGTGGTAGAACATGTTGCTGTACTTGCTGGTCATAGGGTGTGAACCTGGGAGAAGTATTTCTACTAAAGTTTGCAAGATCTCCTTTGTAAGAGTAATGAACTGTAAAAAACATCCTTTCAGGGATGACTTGATCTGCTTTGCTGAACACTTTCTAAATGGCAGTTATGCTGTAGCTAAGAATTTCATGGTGAAAAAGTAGATGTCAGCCTGAAAATGGACGGCTTGAAAGGCAGAAGTGCGAATAAGCGCATTGGTCCTGTATTTTTATTTTCATATGTCTCAGGATCTTCTGTAGCTGTCTACAAATGTGTTGAGATAAATGATCAACAGCTCGTTATTTAAAGTTGAGTATTCCTGCTTCACTTGATAATCAAAAAAACATGACTTCTGTTGCTTCTTCCTGTTGTTTCAATATTCTGGCAATAGCCAGCGTTTTTGAAGGACTGTTTTTTGACACTCTCCTTCTCTTCTCTTACAGAACTATTTCCCCAGCAAACAAGATATTCTGCTGGCTAGAAAAGCCACCAAAGGGATAGTAGAGCATGATTTCATCATTAAAAAAATACCTTTCAAGATGGTGGATGTGGGTGGACAGAGATCTCAGCGTCAAAAGTGGTTCCAGTGCTTTGATGGAATAACTTCGATTTTGTTTATGGTCTCCTCTAGTGAATATGATCAGGTTCTGATGGAAGACAGGCGCACAAATAGACTTGTGGAGTCCATGAATATCTTTGAGACAATAGTCAATAACAAGCTTTTCTTTAATGTTTCTATTATCCTATTCCTCAACAAGATGGATCTTCTTGTAGAGAAGGTAAAGACTGTCAGCATTAAGAAGTATTTCTCGGACTTCAAAGGCGACCCTCACAGGCTAGAAGATGTTCAACGTTATCTGGTGCAGTGCTTTGACAGGAAGAGGAGAAATCGTAGTAAGCCACTCTTCCATCACTTCACCACTGCCATAGACACTGAAAACATCCGCTTTGTGTTTCATGCTGTGAAGGACACGATCCTTCAAGAGAATCTGAAGGATATTATGTTGCAGTGAAGGAAAACAGGCAATGTTCTGTTAAAGTTTGCCAGAGGGTTAGATCAAAGTTTTTATCTTTTCTTTATGGCCCTTGCATGTGGTGTAGGACCCGTGCTAATTACTTGGCTCAGGAATGCTGTAAACTAGCCAGTCCAAACAGAGGAGCTATAGGCCGAAGGAGTCAAATGTTGATGTTAGCTACTGAATCATTTGGATTAGAAACACTACTGAAACATGGCCGTTGTAGGTTCTGTACCTAGTTTGGAATGCTGAATAACACAACCACCTTCTGCCTTCTTAGAAAAAAAAGAAATCTCTGACAAACTATGTATGGAAGACACATTTTAAATGAGTATGCTCAGTTTTCAGAGACACTAGTCATACAAACTGTCTTTTCTTTGTAGTTTGGAGGTGCTGAATCAATCAAACTAATGTTAAACATAAGAGATTGGCAGCTGTAATGGAGAACATTAATGGAAGTTCTGTTCCTAACTCTTAGCTTTGCCAAGGGTCCGGAATCCACTTATCGAGGTGGATGCACAGCTCTTGTCTGAAGGTTTTGCATGAGTTTCCTAAGGCAAAAGTATGAAACCACCATGTAAGGAAACCAGTATTGGAGTAAATTGGGAAGGAAGTTAAGGATATGGAGAAGGGTTTATTTTGCACTATGTGTGAAGGGTATCGTATCATGGGAAAACTGATTTCCTTGGTGAAACAGCCTGTGCTAGGGCACCTGACCATGTATCTGCCCAGTGGGTGCTCAAGTGAGATGTATGTGATGAAAATTGAGCACTGTTCTCGCACCCGCAGTTGGCAGTGTCTGTGAAAGTTTGGTATCTTGTGTAGCAGGGCTTTGTCTATATTCAAAACTTTGCAAGCTGATTAAAATCTTAAGCAAAGTTTTTAGTAGTACAGCAGCTGCTTGATTAGTTCCCAAGAGTTGACCTTATAGGAAGACTGAACACCCTAGAGATTCCAGTTTTACAGCTGCACTGATGTGTTTGGACAGCAAGACCTTGCTGTAAAATTAGCCTTTAATCTGTGTCTTAATGGGATCTTTAGCCTATAGTAATGCACATTTAATTCTGAGTACACTAGAGTTTGGTGTTGCCATTTCGGGCAATGGTTTGTGTGTCAAATTGCAAGAGGCAATGGATAATATTGATATGAACTGGTTTTTTTCCTAGCACACTCAATCAGTGAAACTAACTGTCAGGTGCCTTTTTTGTGTACAGACATATCTCTGATCTTTTCTACTACAGTGGGGAACATGGACAAACTGAAGATCTGCCTTTCATATCAACACTGTAGGTGTTGATATTTATATTTAGGTAACTTCAGGCAGTTTACTGTGCAGTTTTTGTCACAGTTTTTATCCAAGAAGAAAACCTGAAGGGCTGTTTGTACCTGTAAAAAGTCAGCAGATTCCCTGGAGCTCTTATCCCCTTTGAGCCTGCAGTGGTATGTCAAAACAAGCAACATTTTACTTCAGCTGGTAATCCCATGGGAAATATGGTCAAAAAAGTCCTGTTCTGTTATCCTTTCTTGTTAATTTGGATAAAATCTGGAATCTTTCTTCCTCTCTGAAGCTTGCAGATGTTCATGTCAATATTTCTGTGTAATTTCCTAATGTAGCAGTCTCTCAGCTTTGTACAGGCTTCAGAGTGGAAAAAATGTGGCTATTTCAATGCTGTGTAACGTGCACAATATTGAGGTAAGAAGCAACTGAAAAGGTTACCGTTAGAAAAGTTTAAGTTAAATTTTGAGCAATCTTAAGCAGGGATTAACTTTCTTGTATCAAGTCTTATTTTTGCCAGGACCAACACTGTCTTTTAAATATTTACTCATTTTCAACCTTTGAGGGGAAAAATTTTAATGTGACTCTAATATTCAGATGGAGAAACTCTTTAAGGTTACTACAATTGAAAAGGTGAATGTTTCAACACAGTGTGAAGCAAACCAGTTTACTTAGAATTAAACCTCATGTGAGGTTTGTTTCTCTAAGTTGAAGACTGTTTTCAAAGCTTTCAGATACTCTTGGAGTTCTTGGTAGTAGCTTCCACTTCACTGGGAAAGAGGAGGCAGTTGTGGGCTGACCTGACTTCTAGGTTGACTTGACTTTATTTCCTAGCTTGCTGTGAGCTTTATTCTTTCACTACATTCTCTACATGAGTTGATGAGTTAATACTATGCTTGTTTTCTCAAGTGAGTTAAACATTCCCTTTCATCTGTATTTGTTCTCAAGAATTACCTCAGTTTTATGTCTCAATCTACTGTAGTTTTACCTGGGAGGCATAGCATAGAACTTCCTGTTCTGCTTTTCTCTTGATGCTCATCCATTATTTTGTAGCCTTAGTCACCTTATGGAATTGAAACTCTGAACAGAGCTAATAATGCAACTTATATTTTAACTTAAAATCTGCACCTGGAAAAGAAACAGCATGAGATATCTCATATTGAGCTCTCAAGCTGTTTTTTTGTATGACACAGCAGTTTTGCACACTAAATCAGAGTTTTAGGGAACCAGTTTATTCACCTCAGGCCCACTATTGCCTTTCTTTTTTTTATTGATAAAATGGGCCTAAGCATGGTGTAGCAGACTGCAGATGAAAGTCAGTAGTTTGGCTCTGTAGGCTCTGTGTTCTGTTGGACTTTGATAGTGATGGTTCACACCAGGAACCCAAGGTTAGGAAACTCTCCTTGCAAAAGTCAAGCACTTCTCAAGTTTGCAAAGGATCTGGCAGA
This sequence comes from Agapornis roseicollis, assembly GCA_002631895.1. Classification (NCBI taxonomy): domain Eukaryota; kingdom Metazoa; phylum Chordata; class Aves; order Psittaciformes; family Psittacidae; genus Agapornis; species Agapornis roseicollis. The sequence continues at coordinate 91,382 of NDXB01022647.1, forward strand.
TGAGCAAAAAGGATTTCGTTTTTTTGATGGCATCCTTCTCTGCAAAATACACCTCACGTCTTGCCACTACGGAGGGGTTTTGTGTTTGGTATTTTTCAAGGTAAGCTGTAGTAAAATAAAGCCAGAAAATCATGTTATGGTAAACCAGCTAATTACTACAGCAGAACTTAGGTAGGTTAGGTCATACAAACGTCTCAAGGCAAGCTTGGCTGGTTGCTTAGTTCTTTCACAAGAAACAAATAGCAAACTGTATTTTAAGTGACATCCTGAAGAACTGTGCAGGTTAACACAGCTGGAGAGAACATCTTTTCTTAACTTTATAGATTTATTGTTCATCTGGCTAGTCAGGAAATGGGTCACAGGCAGGAGAGTAATCAGATGGAGACCTTGAACTGTTACTACCTACTTTAAAGAGCAGCCTTTTTCTGTCCCTTGTCTCACCCGCAGTTCAGTGTCCAGTGACAGGGTGTTGGAAGTGGGTTATGTCTCAGGGACAAAGAGAGGAAGTGCTTGCAGTGTGTGCTTGTAGGAGAAACTTATGTAGTCTTGCAGTTTTAAGCAGCAAAAACTAAATGGAAGTAATTTATCAAACACTACTTTATATCTGTTGTCCTCAGAACAGACTTTAAGCTAATATAGCATGTCAGTCATTCCTTCAGATTGCAGTGCTGTCATTCTCTGAACAATTCTTAGATGGCATTACAAGGTGACATGGTGAATTGGAATTAAAGGAAGAATATTTCTCTGCAAGTGAAATATTTAATAGGCAATTGTCACTTTGAAGGAATTAAGTAGCTCTTAATGTTGAAAATGAATTAATATTGATTATGGAATAGAAGTAACTGGCCACTCCAAAACCTGAAGATGCTTCCAGTTTGATAGAAAGAATTGGTGTTATTTTATTTCATAGATAATTTGACTTATTAACTTAAAAATATATTTAGTATTTTGAAGTAACTAAGTGTGTTATGAGCATAAAGAAGCTCCTGAAAACGACAGTTCACAGGCTTTCTGAGCCGAATAAAGACTGAACCTCAGCCAAGCAGATAGAATGGAGAAACTAAAGGCAAAAAGCCTGTAGTGAAATGGAGTAGGAAGGGCTCATCTGTATTTGGCATTGCAGACAAAAATGTAATGCCACTAGGATAGCTAATTTAGGTTTTGGTATGAAAACCAGTCCTCGTTACTGTAATCTGCAAAGAATTGTAGGATTAATAAATGAAAGAATAGTCATTGGACCACTGAAGAAACTAGCAGCTTTCTTTACTGACAGGAAACTACCTTCCACAGAATTCCATTTTAGAAAACAGGTCCTTTGCTGCCTTTAGATGGCTGTCTTTGTGGCTATTAACTCCATGTTTTGGAGTCTTTTGTATGGATGTACCTCTCCAGTTCTCATGGAAAAGAGTCATTCTGCTGCATGTCACTACAGGATTTCTGTAAAAGGCCCCTCTGATTTTCAAGCTTTGACACTTGACTTAGCTTTGTGTCTTCAGATTTTCAGGAGCACTTACTGGGTTGAAAGACCCAGCATGAGTCCCTGCATGCCAGCTTGAGACATGAACATGTTATGCAATAACACCTCCATCCATTGCAGCTTGTCATGTAAGCCAAACACTGATCTCTCATGATGAGAACTGTATTGATTCCTCAGAGTTTAGTGGGAGCCTCTTTTCTATATCATTTTCTAGTACAAAATCACATGGTGTAGTCAGGGGGTTTAATATAGCACTGCCAACTTTTTACCTCAGTACACTCTATTAATTCTGTAACAAGGAAAGTGGTGGGTAGGACGTTTCAGTAGCAACTCTCAAACATCTGTGCCTACATTTGTAAATGAGTGTTTAACAGGTTTCTAGGGAGCATCCAGTATGGATCAGGAAAGACTGGCATGGTCTGGGACAGACTTGGTCTGAATTAACATTGACTCCACATGCTTCTAGATGAGGACTGTCTAGCCTAGTGAGGAAGTAATTGATAAGACAATACAAGACCTAGTGCTTTTTAATATTACCTGTTTTGTAATTAGCTGGGGTGATACCTGCTTTGTGCTGTGAAGTGGGCACTTCTTTGTTTTAACACTAATCTTTTTTACATAGATGGAAATGAGTGAAGCCAGGATATTTAGAGCTGAAATTGCCACTCTGCTACCCAGGTTGATGCTATCTCTTTGCTTATCTTAGTGGTTGGACAGTTTAGCTTGATTCTTGACTTTTATTATCTTTCTGTAATGGCATTTGGAAAGCGGTGTTGAAGTTTGTCTATGTGTTGATATGCTTGTTTTCTTATTGAGTGGGGAGTATGGAGGTATTAGATTGTCAGTGCTAGTGGTTCTGTGCCTGGCTTGATGAACTGTATCACAGCCTAGCTCTTGGCATATGTCTGAAGGCCATATCTTCTGTCTGATGTGAAAATATTCATAGCCAGAGAGAAAAAAAAGAGCAGCACTGACTTCCAAGGTGGGCATTCTGGTAAAAAAGCCAAAGTATGTTGGAAGGGAGCAGGAGGGGGGAGCTATTTTTAAACAGATCCCAAAAGCTGATGATGTTTGGAGACTGTATTGAAGTGAAATGCTGTCTGCATTGACCCTAAAAGCTTTGAGTGACACCAGAGAGCTATTATTGGCTGTGAATTAACAGCAGCAGGCTGGTAAGGCTGTGGCTCTGCTGCGGCTGCACACCCTTCCATTGTGAATCTCTCTTCATCTGCTCACAACTGGTGCCAAAATTCAATGCCTACTAAAATACAGTCTGCAGATCTCTGGCCAGTCAGTGCATCTTACTCCTTTCTAACAGCTACTTAAACTTTCGAGATATCAGAGCATGAGAAGTATTTCAGGAGAATGGCTAGTTAAGAGACTGTTTCCATTATTGGAATGAGAACTACAACTGATGGAGAGCAAATCTTTTTGATAAGTAGGATGTGGGAGAGCATCTTATGAGGGAAGTAACAGATTTTGAATAGCATTGCTTCTCTGCTGGTACTTTCCATCAATCTCTTGTGCTGAGCTTGTGTGCAGGCAGTTGGGCACAAAGGCTGAGAGGAGGTAGCAGGGAGAAGGGGGATGTGGAAGAGAAATGATCTTTTGGTAGCTCACAAGACTTGAAAAGCACGGTGGTGGACTTAGGTTTGAAAACACGTGTTCAAACTCCCATTTGCATTGAAGCCATTAACTCTCTTTAGGATAACGAGTGCTCTTCCAGTGGACAGGTTTTGTTATCTGCAATGTGTAATGAGTTTGAATTGCTGATACAGGTTAAGAAGTATTTCTGGAGACTCCACTTAACAAAATGGCTAGTATTTATTGCTCTTGTGATGAGTTGTCTTGTTTATGGAATCAGTATGTATGAAAGCAAACTGACAAAACACAAAGTTATCTCGTGACACAATCATGTAGCTAGGAAGCCAATTAACGTTATCTTTTATTCTGCAATTTACTTGCTCTCTGGTGCCTATGCATTAACACACATACTATGCAATATCATTCTTTTTTAAACCAGTTCACTGCATTGGGCAAGAAAGGCCTGAGTTTAGCCTTAACTCTCTAACAATTCACAGGAAAGTACTTTAAAACCAGTGACAGACTAAAAGAAGGTGAAAAATGCATTAACTAAAAGCACAGTTCCAGACTGCTCACATAAGTGTCTTTCTAGCACCAAAACAGCATCCATGATAGAAGCAGCTACTTGCTGTAATAGTTTCAATTTACAAAAACTGTGTACTAGATAAAATTATATTGTGATGTGTAAAAAGTGTATTTTATAGCTTTGGTGACTTAGTTTACTGTTTTGTATATATGAATTTTATAAATCTATTAAAACTTGACTTGTTATACTGTTTCATGGGTTTTCTCTTTCAACAGTCTAAAGTGATGGGTTTTGCTTCATTCAAAAAATACCTGCAAGAGAGACACTTTTGGAATGAATTATGACATGGGCTGCATGAAACTACAGCTGTCATGTAATAAAATCCTGTTCTGTAACAGTCATATACCTCCCTTCTCTCCAGTTCTGCTCTGAATCGTTCTTCCTGAGTGTGTCCAGGAATTGAAGGCTGGTGAAACATTAACCGATATAAAGCTTCCAATTCATTTGCCTATAGCATTTCAGGAGCTGACTTAAGTGTTAGAACTGATGGGAAGTGGAAAGGGAGGCACAGCTGGAGTTCATGCTCATGTATTTTAAGCTCAGCAAGAGAAGATAGTTAAGCCTGTTGAGTTGGCAGCACCTGTTAGAGATTCCTCTTCTGCTGTGTAGCATCTGATAATAGCCATGGAACGCTACTTGCTTCTTTTCCAGTGCCAGTCCCCTCTGTTGCGTGCTGTGGTATCTCATACGGCAGTGCTGAACCATTGCCCTTTTGAGAGTCGTTGGTATCCCTGTTTTACGGCATTGCCATCCTGATGTCAACTAATTCTGCCAGCTCTAGCTCTTAGGAATGTCATTAACCTTCCCTCACTTGCACTTGAGAGGTCACATCTGCAGACTTTTGTGGTGAGTCTTAATTGTTTCTTGTGTGGACTATTAATGCCTAATCAATTACATTGGCAGGTACACAATTGGAGACACTTCATGGAGTTTTTGTCCTTTTTGCTGATCATTAGAATTGTTAGGTCCTCAGTTACATCAAGCTTCTGGGAATGGTTGACTCATTCTTACTGGAGATGCTGAGCATTTCGGGTAACAATGTGCATTGGTGATGGTCAGCACCTCTGAAAATGAGGGCAAATGAACTGCAAATCCAATATGTAGTAGTTGGAGGCTTGCAGGTGTGGTTATGTTCTTTCTAATATGAAAAGCTCCCAACAGCATCTTTAGGTGATCTTTTTGGTCAGTTCTGTGAAAGCAAATTTAACTCTTTTCTAAGCCAAAATATCCCTGTGAATTACAGGCCTACAACATAGCATATAAAGTATAATAGGTTTCTTACAGGAACAAGTAAAGAGCTCTTTGTTGCAGTACTTGCTGGAGCTCAGTGATGTGCCAGGCTGTTGAGATCCTTGAATGACAGACAGGTAAGGGGCTGTTTAAAATCGTCCATTCTGCCTGCTCTAAAGCTGGTTGGGGTTTGGTTGGTTTGTATTGATGGAGTTTGTCTGAATTGCTGAACAGCCAAAGTTTAAATGAAAATAAGAAATACTTCGTCATTGGAGTGTCTGCCAAGCTCAGTCCTTTCCCAGTTAGCAGTCATGTACCAATTTAGGTGGGACTTAACGTTACTTGGAACTCACCATGAAAGGCTTGAATCAAGGTATCTTAGTGACACTGTTTTTCCATATTTGCCAGTATTTCTGTACCTCAGACTATCTCACTTCATATAGCAAAGATGTCCCTTTCATAACTGAGCTGCACAGATGTTGCCGTGTAAGAACAAAGGCTGAAGCAGTCCTGCAGGTAGATTTGTCTGTTCAGTGCCAACACATGCTTGTACCCCAGGGAGAGACTGAACTCAATGTATTAACTTTGAATTCTCTTCCACAGCTCAGCATGGCTCCCTGTTACTAGAGCATCTCTTCTGCAACTTCAGTAGTGCAACACTTTGAAGATTAAAGGGGAAACATGGCTATTTCCCCAGGGAGAGGCTTCTCTAAAATGCAAAGTAGGCAGGCCTGTGTAGCTTGTGTTTTTGCTGAAGTGTTCAGGGTGTAAGGTTTGGATTGGTTATAGTAATATTGAGGTATTAATTACACCTCTTTGAGGAGGGAAATGAAATCCTTGTGCTTTCTAGCTCCAGTCTGGTGCCTTGTTATCCTGCACAGACCTGAGAGGAAGTTTATCCAGTTACTAATAAAAATGTTGAAATTTCTTGCCACTCTGCCCCAGCCTGATTAGCATCATGGAAAGCTGTGTGGTGCTAAGGGAGGAAGAGTTGTTAAAGTGCGCTTTCTTTTAAAGCCTCACTTTTGCACAGCAGAAACATACTTAAGTTAAAAGTACCATTTTTAGTGGGGGAAGGTGGTCACATACGCAGTTAAATCAGAAAGTGCTGGATACTGGTAATGAAACATCCATGGAAGACGCTGTTTTTTGGTCTCCCACCTTTGCAAGCTGCTGTAGGTGATTTCACCCCTAACTAGCAAAGAGTCTGGGGTTTGGGGGTTGTTGGGGTGGGGGGTGGTATTTATTTTTCCCTTGACAGTTCCACTGTACCCCTACTCCCTTCAGTTACAGCAGCTTCTTGTTTTAAGAGTAGGACTGGAATGTTCTGCCTGTTTATTCTTGGGAGAAGTTATTTGACTTTATAAGCTTGTAAAGCTATTAAAAGACTGTTTTCTGCTCTGTCCAGGATTATAGGCTTCAGAAGTTGCTTCAAGACAAGAATCCTTGAGTGTAGGGCAGAGAGGGTATGACTGGAGTCGCTTTGATCATTGAGGATGCTCTAGGTAGCCACAGGATGATGTTCTGAGTCAGATTAGTCTAATGTGAATCTGTGTTGGAATAATCCCTAAGGCAACGGTACATGAAAGATAACAGCAGCTTCAGGAGGGAGTTACGTGTTTCTGCTGGGGGATCTCTTGAAGGCAGAGTTTCCTTCTATCTACCTGTTACAACAAGGCACCCATAGATCATGAGGCAGGGAAACAGAAATGCTGCTTTCCTGGGGCTGCTCTGTGGCAGTCTGCTGGTACTGTTGCCTTTTGGGACTGGGCTCCTTTCCCATTTGTGTGCCCAGCTCCTTTTAGGGCCTGCCTCCTTGCAGGAGGCTCGCCAAACTGTGGCAGAAGTGCTGCACAATGAGCACCCAGGTTCTCCTAGCCACTGACTTACTACACAGTGAAGCTATGTTCCTGGATGGTTTGTAACTGACTCCGGTCTTGGATGCTGAGTTGCAAGTAACTTCTGGGTGTGCACTTTCATATATAGAATACCTCAGTACTTCTTGCTGATTGCTGATCCACAGCTTGACCTTCTGAAATGCCTCCTAAGTATCTCATCTGTATTTCTGTTTCACAGCTTACTCAGCAGCTTATTAGCTGCAAGTTCTGCTGCTGCTCCACACTCATCGTAAGTAGAAGTGTATCTCCCTGGAAACCTGCTGCTAAAAATGTGGGAAATCTTATTTAGGGGCTTACTTCCCATTTGTTTTACTTCTAATGTCTGTCAGGTGTTTCCTGCCCTGCTACAACTCTGGTACATGCAGGAAAGGGTAGGAATTGCACCTTCGTGCTTTAGTCCTGATTCTAACCTTGATTTTCTGTGTAACCTTAGTCAGTTGATGCATTCCTCTGTGGCCCAGGTTGCCTCCATTCCTTACTCAGCCTGGTGTAAACTGTGTAGTGTAAGTGCAAGGTATTAATTACAGACTTCAGGAGCAAAATGTTGCTGTATTGTGCAGCAGCAGCACTAGAAACCTTTACTGATGGGAAGAATAGTCACCTTCATGGGAATGTCTTTGCATGAACAAAAACCTGCAGCATAATATTGCATGGACCTTCTCGCCTGTAGCGGCTGAAAGACTTTAAAGTATATTCAACCACTTTCTGCCTTTCACTGCAAAGTTGCATCTTGTCTGTGGACCCTCCTGAGCTGCCCATGGGAGCAGGTGAAGCTCTTGAGTTGCCACATGAATCTCTGAGTTGCTGTGCTCATTTATTTCTTACCTGGAGCACTTCTGGACAAGCTGAGCTGGTAAGTGATGGTTTTGTCAGTGGTGGTGTCAAAAATACCTTGGTGTTGGTAAGCAACAGCTCTCTCCCAGTTCAGTTTGTTTCTGTGCCATCCCCTTTCTCCGCTGTCTTTGGACTTTGTTATGGGAGAAGGCTGCCTCATTCCCTTCCCTTAGGCAATATTGTCATCCTGAGTTTATGGCCTCTTTCTGGAAAGCTCCTAAAGTTCATCCTAATGATTCAGTGCAGAATCAAGTAATAGCAAACAAGGCTGACCAAACAGTAATCTCTTGCTTAAAATAGTAAATCTGTTAGGACAACTGAGTGAGCATGGGGGCAGTACATGGATTTGGAATTCAAGCAGGATTTGCTTGGAAAATTGCTGCTGCTGGGAAGAATGTCTTGGATGAGAAACTCATGGAGCTCATGTTGCCAGGAGAGGGCGGCAGCAGCAGTTCTGCAGCTCTGCGCCTGCGTGAAGGCTGGAGAAAATGCTTCCAGGAATTGCTGTAATTGGTCCTGGAGCCAAAATTGCCTTTTTCTCACTGAATGAATCATACGGATGTGAAGTCGTTTGTATTTCTGGTATCCAGTTTACTGGGAGATAATCTTCCTGCTCACCTGCGTGTGTTAATTGCAAGCTTTTCTCAGATATATTTCAATGATCCTCTCCCTTCCTGCTCCAAATGTACATAGCAGGATCACTGCATGGTTTGAGGTCTTCAAAGTGCACAGGACAAAGTGCTTAGGAAAGCCAAAGCTATTATGTTCTCTAAGGGAAGCATCCTCCCTCTCCTCCTAGCTGAACTGGACCCAGTGCTACCTGCTGATATGTTTAAATGGGAGCAATCTGCGGTGTGGCCATGTAGCTGTGAGCTGTAGAGAGGTTATCAGTGCTGAGGTCTGAGTGAACAGGGGATGGAGAGAGCCAGCCTTCCGCTGTGTGTTGCTGTTACAAAACTGGAAAACCCATTGGCCTCTTGAGCTCTCTATAAATAGCTGGAGGAACGGCATGCCCTGGGATGGGGAGGCAGGCTTTTTAGCTCCCAGCACCAGGCAACACCCCTTCCTGCTCAATGGGTGACTTGTGGAGTGGAGAAGAGGGGAAGGGCTGGGGTGTTCACTTCTCAAGGCAGAAAGAGAGGAATGCATGTGTAATCCCTCTTTTAAGTTAATAATCAGTGAGCGTGTGACTGTTTTCAAAGGTTTTTCTCTCCTGTGCCAGTCTACAGAGGATGTGAGTCGTTACAGGTCACTGCTCCAAGCCTGGCTTTGTTCGAACTGAAGCAGCTCTGGAGATCCCCTTGAGTGTCCGCCAAAAGACAGTCATCACTAACACTGTTCTTTATGGCAGATGAGCTGCCAGGACTCTTTTTGCTTTCCTTACTGATTCTGTGCCTGTCCTCCTCCATCTCCCCTGGTATGTGTGCTGCAAGCCTTTGTGTGCTCTGGCTATCAGCACAACCGCCAGCTGATGGGGCAGCAACCACAACACAGGTGAACATTCGCTATGGAGGGAGAAATCTCACCTGTGCTTCAGATTGAAATGCTAAGCAGAGAGCTCAGTGTATGGGAGAGCTGCTCTGGTTTGATTTGCATCTGTTGGTTCAGATGGCCCCGGCTTCTGTGTGAGCCTGCTGAGTGTTCCACATGGACCTCTTCCTGCATGACTTCAGATCAAATGAAATATAGCAAGAAAATAGAAGTGCCTCCATTGGCCTTGATGTGGGTTTGGAGTAGTGCCATCACTTAGACCAGCACAAGAAAAAACCCTTGGAGAAGAACTGATCCCATCAAAACTATGTTAGCAATCTCAGAAAAAGAAACACCTTTTATTCCTGTGAGGAGCTGCTGCTTCTCTCTGACGGCAACAACTTGTGGTGGGAAAGGTCAGAAGCAAGACAGCAACGCAACCAAAGCTGTGGGGGCAAGGCCGGCCTAACCAAGGGCAGACCCAGCCTAGTTTTCCTCCCACCACCAACGCTGAGGGGATGATTCCCCTTTGGACAGTTTTCTGGAACTCAGTTTCCTCCGCAAGGAGGAGAATTTGTCTCCGAGGACTTTCCGTAGCCCAGTGCTGTCCCTAGCAAAGGGTAGGTCCTTCTTCATAGCAGGCAGTTGTCCTGTAAACATTTCCCACTTAGCTAGGGCATCCACGGCCTTGTCTACTTGGGCCAGTTCCTCCTCGGACACATTCCTCTCTAGGGCAGCAATGCACATCTTCAGCCACAATTCATAATCTTTGATGGTATCCGTGGACTTGGTGTGCCCAGCGAGCTGGGGCTGGCTGTGCGCCTCCGCCAGCGAACACGAGTGCTCATCCTGCTCCAGGTCCTGGCCGATGGAGAGGGCCTGGCTGCACGTGTCTGGTGTCAGCGGCTCAGACAAGGAGGTCACAGCCTCCGAGTCGTTCTCACAGCACATCCCAGAGTCTGAGCTGAAGGGAAGGATGTCCTCCGAGGCAGACAGGTCTGCTGACTCTTGCCTTGGCCATGTGGCCAATACAGTCTGTGTCCAAGCGTAGAGCTTCTGTGGTGAGAGGAGAAAAGGATTTTGGTTTAGGGAATGACAGAAACCAGTTACCCCTTCCCCAGTGTTTGTCAGGTGAAAGTCACCTTGGGTTACTCAGCTGCAGATGCTATGATCCTGTCTGCAAGAAGATGGGTTCACACAATTTATAGTTACCCTATGAAGCAGGGGCTTGCTCATCCCATTTTCTTGGAGTCAGCATCTGTGGCAGAGCTGCCTCCAGTCAGATGTGGATTGTACGATTGGGCTGTAGCAATAGCACAAGGTGTAATGGGTTCAGACTTAAACAGGGGAGCTTTAGGTTAGGTATAAGGCAGAAGCTTTTTACAGTGAGGGTGGCGAGGCACTGGAATGGGTTGCCCCAGGGAAGCTGTGAAGGCTTCATCCCTGGCAGTGTTCAAGGCCAGGTTGGACAGAGCCTTGGGTGACATGGTTTAGTGTGAGGTGTTCCTGCCCATGGCAGGCGGATTGGATCTAGATGATCTTAAGGTCCTTTCCAACCCTAACTGTTCTATCATTCTATTATTGAAGATGGTAGAAAAATGGCACAAAATCTTTCCCTGCCATGTGGATGTGATCTCCACGAGAGCCAAACCAGTGCCTCTCTAGAGGAATCTGTGTCATTATAAAAGCTCCTGAGAGAGTGATGGAGAGCCTTGTTTCACCATGGTGCCAACTCCTGTGCTGATGTATATTTTATTCCTGAGAATAGCTCTTCCCCTCTTGAGCTGAAATGCACAAGTGAGAAGGCTTCAGGAAAGAGCTAATGAAAGGAAACTGAGACCTTTTCCTTCTTAAATATTAGATACTACAATAGGGCACGTAACAGGTTGCTTTTGGCACACTTACTCTTTATGGTTTGGGGAATGAATCCCAGTACTCCAGTCATCACCAGATAAAAGGTGATCTCCATGTTGGCATATGTGAGGGGTTTGTGTGGTTTTGAGCTTTTTCATACCCTTGTGGCCTGTTTCTTCATCTTTACTTTCTGCAGCTCCCAGCCAAGATGCTTGCAGAGCCCTGTGATTGCTTTAGGAAGCAGTGAGGACAAGGTATTAACCCTGGTGACTGAGTCCATACGTGCTCAGCTCGGGGTGAGCTGCTGGAGAAGCAGCAGAAGATTCCAAGCCCTGCAGAGCTCCCTTCTCCTGCTGCTCTCTCCCCCTTCCCTTCTCTGTTGCTCTGTCTTTAGGCAAGCGACAGAGAGGATAAAGAGCTCAAATTGAGTGGGTGGGAGCCATGAGCCCTGTTTCCCTGTTGCACATTTTAGTCTGTGCATGGAGCCTCAGGGAGGAATTTCAGAAGAGAACAAAGTGGACCCTTTCAGCCCAGGGAATCCACCCTGCCCCCTCCCTCTGGGGCAAGAACAAACCTAAAGGGACAACTTTTCTCCTGCCTCATCCCACCTCCAAGAGCCCTTCTCTCCCTCTGTATTTAAAACACAAAGAAGGCACCAGAAGTTGCACTAGGAACCGGACTAAGGAAGGGGACAGCAAAGCTCACTGAAAGCTGTAACTGGCCCATTACTTTGTAATGGCTCTTAGAATTCCCAAGAGCCATCAATATGGGAAGGAATCACAAATGCTGCCTAGCCCAGTTCCCAAGAGAAGAAAAAGCTGTGGAGAAGAGGATGTTCAAACAGTCCATTTGGATTCTTTAAGGCAAAAGAAGAGAATGATTGACTCAAGACCACTACCAAAACCCCAAAATCTGTCCTGGCCCTCACTGGGTGGCTTATTGATTCAAACTTGGGCAGGGTTTGTAGGGCTGCAGCCTCTTTTTGTGTTCTCCTATTAAATATGAAGGGATAACCTCTTCATGCATTTAGCCTGCAGGCAGGAGCATTTGAAGTGGATGCCCACCCCAGGTAAGGCACCAAGAATGAAACCTGTTGTCTTGACACCTCAAGGGGCTCCAGGTTTGGCACCGTTGCCATACTCCTCTGCCGTGGCAGCACTGAGATAACACCACAGCAAGGATGTAGCTAACCCAGTCTCTTATGAGCAGCGCAAGTGCAGCTCTCTTCTGGTAGGTGCAGAGCAGTGTGGGGATGCTGCAGAAGCAGCAGGTGGAAATACTGGTTGTGATTGGGAAATACCATGAGAATTGATTTGCTGTCAGGTTTAAAGATGACTCCTGCTGGAATAAGCAGCTGAGATACAAAACTGGAGCATGTTTGAGTGCAAATGAGATAAATAAATAGAGGGGCTCTTCCTCCTACCTAAGGACTGGTTTCCTGTGCTGTCCCACATGCTCTTCTGCCCATTGCTGTGTCTGAATCACAGACTTAACATGATCATTTCAGCAGCATTGCCTGCTCCTTGCAAGGAGCTGCTCTGTGTCTGGCATTTCCTGTATTTACTATGAGCGTCTGGGGCTGTTCTGGGGCAGGTGGGGATGTGTGCTAGTTTTCCAAAGGGAAAGCTTCAGACTTGCACTTGGCCTCTCAAATCATGCTTAGGAAGTACCTTTGCTGTCTGGTATTGTCTCCAGATGCTTTGTGCTCTCTTCTGTCAGGTTCCTTAACTATTTAATTCACCTCTGGCATTTGTATTTCCTCTCAGTTCCATAGTAAAGCCTTTTACAGAGATTATCACAACTCTTACACCAGTGTGTACTATATCTAGCCCAGCTTTTCCCATCAAGGAAGCAGATGTGACATTTGGCAAGTATGTCCTTCCTTCAGGGCTGTATTCAGTGTCACCAGGGGATGCTGAGCCAGTTCTGTATTTATTGCAGGTGTAAGGGCAATAAGGTTTCTAGAAAAGCTTACTGCAGATGACAGATATCTTCTAGAAAGCAACAGCTGCAGGCTGACAGGCTGGGTGTTGAACTGAACTGGGATCCATTCCTCAATTTAGGCATCTCTCAGAAACAGGGAGCAAACATCCATGGAGTCAGAGATAGGACTGCACAGACCACACAAGCATGGTTTGGTTTGGTTTTTTTCCCTATCCTTCACCATGCTTTTATGTGTCTGATTCCAAGCTGAATGAAACTAGAAGCATCCCCATTCTCTTTCTGCATGCATCTTGTAACAAATATAACCCACAGGCTCTAAAATAGGCAGGCATGGAAAATCCTGTTTCTGAATATGATGTGTGTCAGACAGGAATCATAACCAGGGAGAAAATAGGGTGCTGAGTGAGAATGATGCCACTACTTTTATTCCAACAGCCATTTGGCTTCCAAATCCACCTTTTTAGACAGAACAGGTAATAGACACTTTCTAGAGCTAAGGGTGCCTTAGCACTGTTCCTGATCCTTTCCAACCCTAACCATTCTATGATTCTATGCTGTCTAACTGTGGTGTTAGCAGTTTTAGGGGTGGGAGAGAAGAGCCAAAGATGAGTCAGGGACCCTCCACTTATTAGGGAGTAACAATTTATGATCCTTTCTCATATCATTAAACAGGGGAATGTCAGCAAAGTGTCTACTTAGTAGTTTCTCCCTGTTACCAGCAGCCCTAGAGAGGCAGGTAAAAAAAGCAGCACATAAGAAAGGTCATTGAGATGTGGGACTTTCTGTGCTTGCTGCCACTCTGGTGTGAAATCTGCCTGTCCACCTCATTTTGGGGGGTAGCAAAATGTGGTTGGGCTGTTGCACTGTCCCTTATGAACAGCCAGAAGCCCTAGAGCTTGTGTGAAGTGCTGTGGGGTTGACACTAGGTGATCTTTAGGGTGCCTTCCAACTCTAACCATTCTATTAGTCACAGACCATGTGTACAACATCACCCTTGTTTAGGTGTAAGCTTCCTCCCTTAGCACCTTGCACTGAGAACTTCTGCATTTACCATGTTGCTATATTTAATGCCGTGCTACAGGGTGAGCTGCTCTGCTCCCTGCTGTGTCCCCTTGCCCTGGGAAGGGCCTGATGGATCCAATGCCTGATGTCTCACCCTGTAGCGCTCGATGAGTTTGAAGCCCACGACGTGCTGCAGCTTGCGAAGGCAGATGGGGCACGGCTCCAAGGGCCGCAGCAGGGCTTCATCCAGGCTCAGTGCGCCCTGCATGATGCACTGCAGCCAGCGGCAGGTCCCCAGCCCCATCAGGTGGCAGATCTCATGGCAGGTCACCTTCAGCAGAGCATAAATCACAGCAGTGCATGGTCAGTCCTGCTTGCTCTGCCTCCTCCTCTTCCTCCTTTACTGCTCTACTTCCCCTGCTCCCTAACAGTCTGACTCACTTATTGTTGAGCCCTGGCCATCCTCCAGCCTAGGCTTTTCTGAGGTAGAAGGGGAATATCCTCCCTTCTTCCCAAGTACCCCCAAATCCGTATCTGTATGGTGGAGAAGCACGAGTTGGTGTCCTGTTCAACAGCGGCTATGGGAAGACCCTGTGGATAGCATGTAGAGAGCTGTAGGGCAGTGCTGCTGTCACTGTCTTCCCCAAGCACAGCATAGGTTTGGTTATTTTGTTATTTTGCCTTGGTTTTAAGGGGGAAAACAGTCCCATTGGAGTCTGAAAAGAGCAGTATGGTCCATGTGGGAAATCTGTAAGATGCTGTTGGCAGTCACAGATCTGGGTCTTTCCAAAGCAGATGCTCTTAGTTTTTGCTTCGGCACAAACGCTAAGCTGCAGTCAGCTGGCCAAATGTGACTGCCTTGGGAACTGGTGACTGTGGAAAGGCTGAGGATGGAAGGTTCCTCTCCTCCTCCCCTTGCCACCAAACATAATTTGGAACTGCTATAGAAAGAGACCTCAGATTAGAAAATCCCAAGCAAACACCAGGAGAGGCACAGAGAAATGGCATTGAAAGGTGTTGGTGTGGCTGCTCCATGTGGGCCAGCTCTGGGAGAAACACTGGAAGCAGAGCTGGCATGAGGGAGGACAGCACTGGTGAAGAGGATGTGTTAGAGATGAATCGGGTTTAATGGCATCTACCTATATGTAAACTTGGCTGAGGTGTTTTTAACTCATCCACCCATGCAAGCAGGTCTGGGGAGTGGTCCTCTCCCGTAATGGGTACCAATGCCTGAGGTAGACACAGGCACCCCTTCCCAGCCACCCATTAGTGAACACACAGCTCCACTAGATGATATTCTGATTAACCTCCATGTACTGTGTCTGCAGCTACCATCCTTCTGCATGTGCATCATCTGACAAGCAAAATATGTGAGATTACATCCTGAGCTAGGCAGGGATTTTGCCTCACTGTTGCTCCATGACATAAGGTAGGTATTGTAGCCTCACCATCCAGCTGGTACTATGGTTTGCTCCAGTGGCGAGGGGAGTAAGAGTTGTCTATACAGTGCATGTGTGTTAAGTGTATGGACTTCGCTGTGATTGCCAACGTGCTCTAGGAGCAGTCTCATGCCTGCTTCACTGATCTGAGACATGGATTTTTCCCTGAGGATTTAACCCTACACAGCAAGGGATACGGGGTGCAGAGGCTGCAGACCCTACCTTACAGCACTGGACCATCTCCTGGGCGCTGAGCGGCAGTGTCCGCTCTCTGCTTTCCTCACTGACCTGGCACAGCTGCTCCTTCTGTGTGAGTGGGTTCCATCTGCTGCAGCCAGCCTGGGAGAAATCCCCAGAGAGCCTGGCAAAGCTGCAGACTCCCACCTCTGTAAAGAGACATACAAGTTAGGCATCAGCTCCCTTATCTCTCCTTAGGCGTCATGGAAAGGTAGCACAGTCTACTTGAGCACATATGGTGCGGTAAGACATTTACTAAGGGGTTTGTAACACCTCAGTTTCTTTGACTGGATCAGGATCCCTGACTCTAACACTTCTGAATTGGGAAAGCCTAGTTCATTTTATCAGGAAGTGAATAAAGTGTTAAGGTTTGGCTATTGTAGGGAAGGCTTTTTGGTACAGTGCTGCCTTCTCTGCCTGCTGTCCTGGGGTATCATGGGACATCAAACCCACCTTGTCCTGGCAGAAATTTGCTAAATGTGAAGCTCCAGGTCTCACATGGGTAAAGGTCCAGCAGAGTGAGTCCAAGGACACACAGGGCATCCATAGGCTTGTTGTTCTTCAGGAAATTCAGGATCCCATCTGGACAAATACAAGAGAGATGTTTGTTAAAATGAAGCATCCCTCTAAAGAATGCTAGAGCCAAAGTTCCTGCTGTTCATGGGGAGGAGAATGTAATCCAAGCCACAAATAGGCAGAGCTGCTGGATTTGGCATCTTGGATGAAGAACTATGGCTATGTAGAACCATCCCCTCAAACTGAAGCATGAGCAGACCTGACTTGGAAAGTGGTACTGACCACAGAGTTAAGGCAAAGCCACAGGTGAATTCAGTACTGACCCATGGAAATAAGCACCTGGAAGCAGAGGAATTTCCCTGCAGGGATTTCAGACCTGAGCTGGAGTAGAGCTGGGTTTGTGCTGCCCATGGTACCTGCAGAGAGCTGGTTCCAGATGGATGTTTGTGCAGCAGGAGTTCAGCAGCTCACAAACCCCTGTCCCTGGGGAGCTGTGTGACACTTGAACCCACAGCTGCTATCACGAAAGGCAGGTGAGTTTGCCCCCTGCACCACCCAGGCCTGTAATTTACTTTGGCTCTGGACAAGAGATGGCAGAACTCGGAATACACCAAATCAACAGTGTCTTTCCATGGAGCTGATGTGATCACTTTGTAGAGCCAGACCTAAGCATAATAGCACTGAGAAATACGAAGAGCAGAGGAAAATATGATGGAAATCAATTTGGTTTTTATTCCTGTTTCCAGCCTCAAAGTTCTGGGTTTTCCATGGGAACAGGATTCCGCCCTTTTCACTCCCTTCCTCATCTCCTCCCTGCTCAGTCAATGAAGGGCTATTTCAGTCATTTCCTAAGGGAGGGTTCATGCTCCTGTGCCAATCTGTTGTCTCTATGGGCTCCCTGTTACCAGGTCCTTACCTGTGTGAAGCTGCACCCTGTCTGAGTCCTGGCTGTGGCGATAGCAGCAGTGAATGGAAGAGATGGGGATGGAGGGAAGGCACTTCACACGGAGACCCAGGAAGAAAGACTCAACACAGCTCTGAAGGGAATCCAACAGCAAGAGCCCAGCAGGCCCTTCAATTAAGTCTAAGAGAAGAGAAACTCTATTATCAGTTCCTTAAAGCCAGGGTGAACCATAGAGTTTGAAGGGGTTTTTGGGGGCTGGTTGCAGCAATGGAGAAAGGGGAAAACTGGCTGATTCTCAAGTTAACTCTCTACTCTGGGATGTGATAGGTTTCTCTAGATGTTTTGTACAGACATGGAAAAGAAGAGGGGCTCTTTCTGAGAGGTGACTTGAGGCATTAGTTCACTCTGTCCTTAAGAAGGTTGTCTCCTATTTAAGTTGTGCAGAATGATTCATGTGGGAACAGGTGGATTTTTAATGGACCATCAAGGATGGAGCTCCAGAAATACTGTTTTATCCAGCATTGTTTTACATATAGATACATATAGATAGCAAATCTCACCCAGGAGCACACATACCTTTTACAGGGTAGGTCTTTCATCGTGGTTTCTGACTCTGGACTGGGGACATGTCACAGCCCTTGGTATTACACTTATCTTTGCTATGGCAATTGCATTTTGAATCCTTTGAGGAGGATGTCAGTAACATTCAGTATCACCCTCCTCCCTCCTGTGTTTTCTCAGTGAAGATGCCCACCTTACCTATAGGTTGCAGGTAAATGTGCTTCCGATAGAAGTTCTGCTTCCTCCTCAGCATGGCATGATAGAACATCTCAAAGTCCTCAGGTGCATCGGGGTGGCTGAGGAGCCAGTCGAAAGCCGTCCGGATGAGCAGCGTGCAGAAGAACGTCCTCTGCGGGTTGTAGGCTTCAGAGAGGAACAGCTTCTCTGCCCTGGAGAAAGCCTTGGCATAGAGTTCCTGCAGCGCTGGGTTGGTGGAGATCAGCGCATCCTTCAGAGCCCGGGGCCCGAAGCTGAACTCCTGAGCGTGTTTGCACTGCAGCATTGCGGAGGAACCCACCGGCTGCGGCACTGCCTGCGGGAGGGGATGGATGCATCAGCACATAGCTGGAACCTGGAAACCTTTTCACCCTTTGCTCTCCAAGCAGTTTACATCAAGATTCCAGCTGTAAGAGTGGATTGGGAGCTCACAAACGCCATACACAGAGCTGGCCTGGAGCTCTATGCTCTTACCTGAGTAGCTGTTGCAGGGTGCTCTCCATCTGTGTGTATGTCACTGGTTTACAGACAACGTGCCAGTAGATGGTGCTCGCGAATGCATAGCCCCAGTATTGCTACCGGATGTCTGTACTAAAGCAGTTTGATGTATATCTTTTTTTCCTGGTGCTTTATCCTGAAGTCCCAATAACAGGGAAAATACTTCTCTGTGTATACAGCTATCTGCACTGGCCTTTGTATGATGTCAAAAGGTGGTGCTTCTTTTTTCTTGGGCTAAACCACATTCTTTGGGGCTCTCAAAGGTGTAAATCTATGACAGGAAAGAAGGAGATCTTGGTCCTCATCTGTCTATCTTTATCTATCTATCTGTCTATCAGAAACCTAAACAACACTCAGTGAAAGCAGCTGATTCACTGTCAACAGTTTCCTCTACTAGCTTTTAATTGCCAGTCTCAGGTATTAACCAGGATATCTGCCCACTCCCTGTGCTCCTGTCAGGCTGCAGGATATAAGGTTTGCCCATCCTGATCCACAGGTGGGATGTGGTGTGAGACAAGTGTTTGCTGGCATTGCCTCTGTAGCAAGATATGTACGGGCCCACTGCCATCACATTGCCTCATGAAAACTTCATGTCCCACTGTTTCAGCATCAAGGATGCTGGTGATGATGTTAAGGGGTAAAGAAGGAGCAAACAGGAGCCTGCAGCAGAAAGAAATTAATTCAGAGCATCCCAGCAGTATCCTCCCCAGCATCCTTTCTAGGGCCAGCATTTTCCAAAGCTGCTGAAGCCAAGCATTTATTTCCCATTGCAGCTTATGCACAGGAGGAGACGTCTTTGGGAAACGGAAGAAAAAAAGGAAACAAAGCCCCTAGGCTGGATTTTTCCAAAGACAGTCATTTTTTGTAAGGAGATCAAAGTAGATCTAATGTATTCTGGAGTGGTACTTTGGGCAAAGCTGTCTACCACAGATAGGTGCTCCAGCTTTATACAGCAGAATGAAAAGTACATGGGTATTTTATATATATATATATATACACACACAAAAGTGCAGGCTTTCTAGGAGTGTTTTCTTCTATTAGACAAGTTAATACTAAAAGAAACCAGATGACCTTTCTGTGTGGGTAAGCAAATGTATCAGCTGCTGACCATCCCCATTATAACAGCATCATTCAATCATAGGAAAGAGGTGAAATGCTTTGAGGAGGAACTGGTGAAGGCTATAATTTAGGTACGTCTGCAGCCTGGCTCTGTCGTGTAAGTGCCGTTCAGTGGTCCCCAGAGACAGCAATATAACAAGCAAATTCAATGCTTAAAGCATAGTACCAACATGAGCCAAAGCCTTTCCTCAGTTACACAGAGAAGGCTCTGGAGTTTGCACTGTAAGAGAAAGGTGGCGCCCCATTAAAATTAACACTGAATCTCTTTACATCTAGCCCATGGGAAGATATGTGTATGTATAAGCAGTCCTTAAGTCTCACTTTGTATGGTCTTTTTTGGCACTAAGGGTATGCAGCCTGGGAGAGGGATAAGTAAGCAGGTTATTTGTGTAAGCCTTGTATTACACTAGTGTTAAAGGCTGACAGCAGACACACAGTGGGATCTGAAGTGGTATAAGGGTCCTAAACTGGTGAACGTTTAGAAATAAAGTGTGATGGTTTCTTAGCCACCTCTTCTTATTGCCCCAAAAATGCCCAAATCGCTTCTTATGGTTCTTATAGGCAGCAAGAGTTTGTGTGAGGTTGTTGGGGCTTTGCCACCTAAATCTCTGCACTCCAGACTTGTTCCCAGGTTTGTGAGGACGAAGTGAGAGTCTGACCCCACCATGTCATCAGGAGCTTTGCCTTGGGTTAGGGCGAAGAGTTGTGTTTTCTTATGGTCAAGATTTCACTTGTTCTGCACAAGCTTTAAATACAAGCATCATTTTTCTGCTCATGTGCAGCGCATTCACTGGAACACTCTTAGTGATGCTAAAAGCACTGAGGAGTTGAACCAGCGAGCTCCTGAGTGCCTGTTGCTCCCAAGGAAACCAAGGAGAGACTTTGCACTTGGCTGAGGTTGAGAGTGATCTTGTCAAAGAAGGTTTCTGAGAAGCACGAGCCGCTTTCATTAGCGCTTCCTGGCGATAAATGGAGTGTGGGTCTGCGGGAGGAGGAGCTGGGTACCAAATGAATGGATTTTTCTCTTTTAAATAAGGAGCAGCAAAGAGTGGATGTATGCAGCAGGAAATACAATGAGCACACAGTCTTTTAGCATGCGTTCCCCCAGGCTCTCATGGGGTATAGCACAAACCCATAGCTATGGGATATACATTGTTTCCCAAGGCTTACTAAAAGGAGACATTCACCCAGCTCCAGACATTCCCAGCTATGGACCAAGGGTGTTTTGTGGTGTTCATCATCATGTCCATCATGTCTGTGATTTGTGTGGTTTGAAAGATCAAGCACAGGAATTCACTTGCAATGCATGGTCAGGAGCAACGCATGCCCTGTTCTCTTGGATTGCCTGGGTTTGCTTCCTGCAGGATAGCAGCATCCCAATACCCTCTCCAAATCCAACACAATTACTTTTCCTTAACAAGCCTTTCGGAAATACTGCACTGGAGAGAAATGAATGCTTCAGGAAACTTTTATGAACAACGTTAGCAGTTTAAAAGAGAAGCTGGTTTACAACACCATCTACAGTAGACATTTTGTGTGCTTGATCTAATACATGAATACAGTGATTCATTAACTGAAGTAGTGCAAAAAAGCTTTGCATTGTTAGCTCTTGTGTTGAGGGTGCCCTGTATGCCCTGATGCTTCAGGAGGCAGTGAGATTTCAGCTTGGATGTTGTTTTACCACTCAGTTTAATATGTCACCGTGGTGATGAAGAAATGGAAGCAGCGTTGCATCCTGCTCCCCTTCAGGTATGTAGGAAGGAGATCTCATGTCTGTGTGGTATGAAACATGAACTTGTGCCCTCCTGACACCCTCCTGGTCCTTACCAGAGTAGGGAAGGAGCCAGCCTAGATTAGAGCTCCCTCTCTTTTCTGTTATTCATATCTCTCATATCATTCGTCATCACATCCGTGCAGTGGAGACATGCATAACCTCAAGGTTCTGGCACTCTGCTCTTTGTCCGCTCTCAGGAACAGCCTTTTCCAGTGAACATGTTGCATTGTGGCCTTTCTGCTTGTGGTGCATGACAGGAGGCAGGAGCTCTGAGGACAACAGGAACTGTATATCTGGCTTTTGATCACATACCAAGGCTTCAGATCAGGTTGGGTGTATTACACAAACCTTTTTACTACAGAATTTGATGCGTTTTTTTCATGGTGGCTGTTTTCACAAGTAGTGCCCCCGAAATCCAGCTTCAAGCCATGACAGCAGCAGCAGCAATATGCTTCCTTTCTTACAGTAACCTGTAAATGTCCTTTACATGCAATTCAGGTTACTCATAAATTATTCTCTTTGCAAATCAGGCACCTATAAATTATTCTCTGTAATTGAAAATTACCTATGAATTATTCT
Source organism: Agapornis roseicollis (assembly GCA_002631895.1). Taxonomy (NCBI): domain Eukaryota; kingdom Metazoa; phylum Chordata; class Aves; order Psittaciformes; family Psittacidae; genus Agapornis; species Agapornis roseicollis. Next base: position 113,104 of record NDXB01022647.1, read on the forward strand.
TTTTGTAATTCACAGGTATGTCATTTATTCTCTATTTCATCACACTGCATAGGTCTGCCTGGGGCTGACACTAACAGTGTAATTCTCAAAAGCCAAGGCAGTATCATGGAGTGCCAGGATATTGTGACAAGGTAGAAATGGGTTTGTGTGAGAAATTCATGTTGTACTGGTCCAGAGAAGGGCACTCCATATACAATGGATTTATATGGTGTTGTCTGGAATTGAGCTCTAACACTGTGCAGATTATGTGTGTGTAGGTGTATAAAATCATAGAATAGTTAGGGTTGGAAAGGACCTTAAGATCATCCAGTTCCAACCCCCCTGCCATAAGCAGGGACACCTCACACTAAACCATGCCAACCAAGGCTTCATCCAACCTGGCCTTGAACACTGCCAAGGATGGAGCACTCACAACTTCCTTGGGCAACCCATTCCAGTGCCTCGCCACCCTAACAGAAATTAATTTCTTCCTTATATCCAATCTAAATCTCTCCTGTTTAAGTTTGATCCCATTACCCCTTGTCCTGTCACTACAGTCCCTAATGAAGAGTCTCTCCCCAGCATCCCTATAGGCCCCCTTCATATATTAAGCTAGTCATTCTCAAGTTATTCTTTCTAAGTCAAATTGAACTGTCATTTCTAACTCTTATTCTTGTAAGTCAAATAGAAGACTTATTCTTTATAAGTCAAATAGAATTGTAAGTTAATTTTTAACACTGTGTCATATAAATTGCAGGCTGCAGATGTGAAGAAGGAGACTCATTCCCTTTCCCTCCCAGCTCTTGAGGAGTATTTAGAGGCAGACTCACTTAATTGGGCTCTGCAGATGTCAGAGGGACATGAGCAGCACCTCTTAGAACTGATGAATTGCCCATGTTAGGTGCTGTGCTGTAAACAAGCAGTGATAGTGCAGAGCATTCACAGCCAGGCAGCAGAAATGAAAAGCCCAGAGCAAACATAACAAGGGTTAAGTAATTATCAACACACATCCTAGTTGCTTAATAGCTCTTTTCCTGAGCTTTGCAGTTGGTGGCTTCTGCTGCTGCTTTAGGACCAGTCTCCATCCCAGCATCACACAGTTGACAGCATGAAAGCAGTTTCCTAAGTTTATTTGTTGGCACGTATAGAATGTATAGAATAGGATTTGGGTGCCATGGTTTAGTGTGAGGTGTCCCTACCCACAGCAGGGGGTTGGAACTGGATGATCTTAAGGTCCTTTCCAACCCAAACCATTCTGTGATTCTGTGATAGAGATTTCTTTTCTTGACTGAGAAGCTGAACTCTCAATGGGTAAACAAGTCCAGTGGGATGGGATGAAGAGAGGACACTGTGATGTGAGAGCATTTAACTCTGCTCTGATCATCCCTTTACTTGTACCCNTTCTGTGATAGAGATTTCTTTTCTTGACTGAGAAGCTGAACTCTCAATGGGTAAACAAGTCCAGTGGGATGAGATGAAGAGAGGACACTGTGATGTGAGAGCATTTAACTCTGCTCTGATCATCCCTTTACTTGTACCCACAAGAAACTGCTGCATCTGCCATTCACTTTACATCCACTGGCCACAAAACACTGAATCAGATCTGTATGTGTTCCAGACCAGAATGTTAGATAAAACCTGGAGTCATGCATCACCAGATCTCTATAATATTTATGTGTAATGTCTCTAGACTATGTTTGTGACTCAGGAAAAGTTGCTTTGTGAGGTTTCTCTCAAAAAGTATCATTCCCGGTGCTGTGGAAACCTTCAGGCGTTTTCATATGCATTTACAGGGAGTAGAATATACCTGTCCTGCTGGAACTGTGACTGATATGTTACTGCGACAAGGCTCAGTCCTGGAAGATTGCCCTCACCTGAATCTTCCTCATTAATTTCCTTGGACTGCTGGACCAGTCGGATGGATAGCTCCTATACAGGAGGGTTTGCAGGATTGTAAAGGTCATTAAATACCTAAGGTGGAGACAGATGCTTCCATCTGTCCTTATTTAAGAACACCAACCCATCCACTTTCCCCTTAATATTGTTTTACATTCAAGCCTGCCCGCTTCCATACGCTTCATTTGAATATGTATTAAGGACATACATTATCCCGAGTTTCAGTCTTCTGCTCTAAGGGGTTTATGTATTCTATGCTCATACATAATGCTACCTGGTTTATTTTCATGCCTTCTATTTGAGGCTCTCTAAGTGTCACACAAACATTCATTAACTTCTCTGTGCTACCCTCCAGAAAGTAAGCTGCCAGCATATGCCTTTCACCCTCCTCCCCCTTATCACCCATTATTCATCATTTTCAGTGCCTTCTCTGTTTATCTGAGTCTGTTGAAACTCTTGTGATGCTTCTCCCATGCACATGTGTCATGAAGGGCTGCCTGCTTTCTTCTTCCCTTGCTCTTACTTGAAACAAACCTTTACAACCTACTGCTTGGTTGCTGTGCATTTGCTAACCAAAGACCCAAAAGCACAGAGCATCACCGCTCAGAGCTGGACAACCACCCCAGCGCTGCAAAGGTACCCAAGCTCTGCTCCCCCACAGCTCCAGGCACTTTGCTCTTCATCATACTTGTCTAGACAGACTAAATGCTTTCTGTGAGACAACCCCACTGCTAGCCGGGAAAAGGGCTGCATTTTCCATACAGATGAATGCTGGAGCAGGTATGGCTCTGGTTAGATACTCCCTTGCGCACAGGCATTATAAAAGTGGTTCATCATCCTGCATAAATGCACTGTAACGCTGTGCCCCTTCCCAGGAAATCAGTGGTGCTGCCAGGTTAGGAAATGGTTATGGGCATCTTACAGCCAAGGCGAGGGAAGCTCCAAGTCTGTGCTGCAGCCAAAGAGCCACAGAACCGGGGGGCAATGACAGACCTCAAACCGTGGCTCTCACCGTGGCCGGCTGTGCCCGGAGCACCAGGCAGTGCTGCCTGGCCAAGGGTAAGGGGACGCTCCTGGAACACCTGAACCCCCCGGACCCGCTGATATGGAAAAAGGGCCAGTGCTGATGTTGATCCCCGGGGCGGAAATGCTGCAGAAGGGTGTGTAGGGATGGACCAAATCCCCCTCAGCACCGCGGGACAGGAACCCCCGAGCTCAGCCCGCGGAGGGTTCACCGAGGACAGCCCCGGCTCCGAGGGCAGGATCCGGCGTGGGGTGGAGGATGCCCGAGCGCTGCCTCCCGCATCCCGGAGGAAGGGAATGCTCTAAGCATGACCCGCTATCACCGACGGAGATACCCCGGGCACGGCCACCATCACTGGGGGAGATGCCCTGAGCCCGCTCTCCCCGGCCGGAGCTGCTCCCGCCGCATCCCGGGGTTGACCGGACCTTGCATCCCGCCGCTCCGGGTTGTACCCCCCGTTTTACTCCCCCCCCGTAAGGGCGACCCCGTTCCTCCGCCTCCCTTTTCCCGAGCCGCCCGGGTCCGGCAGGACTCACCGCGCGCCGTGCAGGGGCTGCGGAGGCCGGGGAGGTGCGGCAGAGCCGGGGCAGCGGCGTCGGCGGCAGGAGGAGCAGCAGCAGCAAGAGGAGGAGGAGGAGGAAGAACCAGGGGGAGCAAAGGGGGGGTCGGCCCCTGCTCCCGGAACCCGCGGGATTCGCCGCGCTGCTGCCGAGAGCCGCCTCCTGCAGGTGCGCGGGGCAACCGCTGGGGGCGTCCTCGGGGAGGGGCCGCCCGAGAGGTGGGGCCGGCCTCCCTCCCCCAGAGGAGCTTGTGGCAGGCAGGGGCCGTGGGTGCTGGGGTTCGGGGTACTGGGGTATGGGGGTGCTGGGGTATGGGGGTGCTGGAGTGTTGGGGTATGGGGGTGCTGGGGCACTGAGGTTGAGGGGTACTGGGGTACTGGAGTTGGGGGTACTGGTGTTAAGGGATACTGGGATGTTGGGGTTGGGGGTATGGGGGTGCTGAAGTGCTGGAACACGGGGGTTGGGGATGCTGGGCTACTGGGGTGTTAGGTTATGGGGGTACTGGGGTT
>NDXB01022648.1:0-12156 GCA_002631895.1 Agapornis roseicollis
GGTCAGGCAGGATTTCCCCATAGTGAAGCCATGCTGGCTGCCACCAAGCACCTCGTTGTTTTTTATGTGCCTTAGCATGCCATCCAGGAGATTCTACTCCAAGATTTTGCCAGGCACAGAGGTGAGACTCACTGATCATATTTCATGTTAGAAGGGGATTAATCATTGTCACATAGCTCTGTGTTAACATTCAGGGGCTTGTGATTTTTTCTCTGGATGGTTGAGATTCAGACTCTGATCTGTTTGTGCTGAAGCATGAACTTCTTATGCATATCAAACACTATGGGATGCATCTCAGTCCTCCAAGACAAGCTAGTTCTGCAACTTATTCATTATTAATATATTTTTGTTAGTGCAGGAAACTTCAGTGAGTGAGTTTATATACCTGCCCCAAATGCAGAAAAAGTAATAAGTAAAAAGTAGATGGTTTAATTTTTTTGTAAACCAGAGTCAAAGGAAACCATTCAATTCATATCTGCCTATATTTTAAAACTTCCAAAAGCATTACTGAATATTTTAAACTCTACAAAATGGAAACTAAATATTTTAAATTGGAAAGATGATCTAAGACTCTTAAGTTAATCATTAAAAATAGGCTGGTAGAAAATAAATGAGTATTCTTTATTGCCAAATGTTGCTTACTAGAATCAAGCTATGCATTTTTAATGAACCACTTGTTGAGCATGCCTCTGGGAAAGGAATTATGTTTACAGCTGCATTAGAAGAAGCAAGAAAAATCTGAGTAGAACAAAACCTTCAGAATATTAAACACAAAAAACTCTCTTCATATGAGCAAGATCCATAAGTATGGGGACGAACAAGAAAATCAAAACAAAAATCCAAACCTTGGTATGGGTAGGACAAGCAAAAAAATATAAGCAGAGTGTTTAAAATTTTAAAAAAAAAAAAAAAAAAAAAAAAAAAAAACCACGAGGACACCTGAAAATACAAGGCTTCTGCTGCAAAATATTAATTCAAAGCTTTGAGTTATTTTATACCACACTTCATGCCTGCTTTACTCAAGGGGACAAGCTGATGTACTAGAGAATCTAAGCTTAGTTTCTATTGAAGTACTGTGAAGGCAGCCCCTTCTTTGAATTTAACACTCCGTGTTATTTAAGCCTTTCCCCTCTTTAATTCTTTCATCAATGCCCCCACCCCAAGAATTTTTTGTAATGCTTCTGATTGCATAAATACATATTCACACAACTTTATAACCTATTTTTTAAAAAAAAAAACATACTCAGTTTCTCCCTCTTTTGCCATATTTAGTATTCTAAATGATTTCAGGTTTAAACACATGCTCCACATTGGAGGAAGTCTCATGCCTTGCAGAATATCTGTTATCTTCCTAGGCATCTTAATTATTAAATTAGCCTTAAGGCATTGGCCTTCTTAAGAAGAAAATCATCACAGGTCTGCAAGGGAAGAATAAAGATTCATTCCAGGTATTATTGCAACCTTTCAAATAGACACAGAATGATGTTTCCATCATCCTAAATCCATCAGACATCATAAGCAAAATGGACAAAAATGGACATATACCTCACTATTGGAGCTTTCAATAAATGATCCTCCAAACATAGCAGACATCCATTCACAGCTACAGATCAGCAGTGGCTTGTGGGCATTTATGGTTCCGTCATCCAATTTAAATGTTACATCTGTCATGGGAACAAAGAAACAGGCATGCCCCAAGTCTGTGCTTAAGGTGAAACTGTGTCTCATGAATATATGTTTCACTTGCTCATTGTTAACCAAGGATTTCTTTCACTTCCCATGACCCTCACCCCAAAGGTAATTCTAGTGGTTTATATGGTTAAATAAAAAGCCTCACTTAAAAGAAGGATATTGGATGTTCAACACTTTGGAAAACTGGGTCACTTATTTAAAAGTTTTTGTGTAAATTTTAAGAAATTAAACTGCAAAATCACAGGTTGGAACAGTTGTCCCTGAGTAACACTATAATTATAGGCTCATCCCTCCTCTCAGAACAATGTAAGCTGTCACAGTTTTTGAAGTCTGAAGTGACAGTAACTCGAATGAGAAAAGAATTAGTGTTTTTTCTGTTAAAGCATGTATTTACTTACCAGAAAATGTCCCTTTGCAAAGGCACTCTTTTATCCGGTTAGCTTTTCTGAGATGAAATGCTTTAGTAATCTCTTGATTCATGAAGGCTTCTTTATTCATAATATTCTCCACCATCATTCGCAAGTCAAATACTTCTAAGATTTCAGCAATCTGAGCCAGTCTTGTGAGGTCTTTTTCATTTTCATCCAGTTGTCCTGTATATAAAAACTGCAAGACAGTTTTGAAGGGTCCAGCCTGCACAGATGAATCCATTTTTACCACCGTTACAGGACATGTCCTATTCGAGACAGGATTTACTTGCATTTCCTTATGCATACTAATAAACCCCTTACCCCAGGATGACAGAGATCTTGCTGCAGAATTTGTTTCACCAGACTGTGGTTCTGGCATGTTTAAAGAGTCAGTGAGTTCTGCTGAGGGAGTTTTAACATCAGCAGATTTTAAGCATGTCTCATCACTGTCACCATTTGTCTCAAGATGACTTGTCAGAACATCCTTATTTGTATTTTCTTTATTACACTGTATTTCATCTAAGTCAGAACTTTCTTCACATTCCATTAAGAAAAGGTCATAAAACTTTGAAGAAGAGGTAGCTAGGTAAATCTTATGAGCAAAAATGTAGTCCTGCTCTTGAAGAACAAACATAACATCTGCACACAGTGGGCTGTCCAATAAATATCCAGCTTCATTCATGCTTGGTACAGGACACTCAGGAATTTTGATAACCGGAGGAGGGGCTTTTGGAGGTAGGAATGGAGCCTGAAGCAAAGGTTTTTGGACCTTCTTCAAATGAGATTTCCAGAACTGCAGGTGTCTTCTGGAGATCAGGGCAGCTCTGATTGCGTTGTCAAACACATCCTTAATCCCAAACTGGTCAAATACACTGGTTTCATAGTAGGGTATACCAAGTTCCTTGGCAACCTCTCTGCCTCTTTCTGGTGGTAAAATGTCTCCTCTTTTTATTGGTCTATGGTTAAAAAAAAAAAAAGAGTAAACCTTCTTACACACAACGATCATCACAAAGTTACTACAGAAAGAATGGAATTTTATAAAATGTCTCAGCACCAATTCTGAGATAGCCATTGTTCAAATAAAACAAAATACAAAATTAAGCCACTAAGCCTTTACCAAAGATTACCATATACTTGTAATTTGTTTAAGAAGTTTGGTGGTGTCTTCACAATGCTACTTAATATATGTAGAAATCATTTGCACAAAATGGAGCAAGCCTTCTCTCTGTTAAAATGAAATCTACAGTAAAAGAAGTTTATAAGATACTTGAGAACTTTCATTATTTAAAAAACCTCCTACCATCCCTTTGTACTCAGATATTCTGTCAGCATCTTTCTTTGTATCCATCATTTAAACTCAAATGGCAATTCTTGTGACATAGAAATGCCATAAATACAGCTAAATATGAAACAATAAGTATTTCCCAAGCTCATGCTTTTTAAAGATGTCATAGTAGCCTATGACAAAAGTGTAACTGAACACATACTTCAAGAGATAGGCCTGTTTTAGCTGTAGAAGCAGTATGTGGGAACACACAAATTTCCAGAGCAGCCCTAGCACATGACAGGGTAAATAAACCAGAAAGAAGTCTGGGCTAGGATCCATTTTCCCAACAAAAAAAACATCTCACCAGAAGACATGACCCAACAGCATGCTCTCTGAGCATACCATATGGGGCAGACAGACACTGGCACAGACTTAACACACTCCAGACAACAGCTTGCTTTAGTCGCCAGCTAATAATCAGCTCAAGTGTCAGAAGTCTGTGCTAGACATGCAGACGACTGATTCAAACTTTATTAATGGTGAAATCAGAAAGGAAGATTAGAGCAGAAAAAGAGTTTTGAAAAAGACTTCCTTTTAGAGAGTCAACCAAAAAGCCCACCCACCCACACAATGAAGAAATGTTTAAAAAACACACAAACCTATGAAAGTCTTATTGCTGAGTCAAGAACTTGAATCCAATTCAATGCAGAGTTTTCTAAGAGCCCATGAAATATCAATTCAATCCCTTTATGGAAATTTTGTTAAAATACAGCCTTTTATTACATGATCATGAATTATTATTTCCCTTAATCTGTCTCATTCAAATTCACATATAACAAGGAAATGAGAAGTGAGCAGGTAACTGTGGGACTGTTTTGCCCAGACATGTGACTGCTTGTCTTTTGAATCTGGGAAGAACAGACTTGTCCAGAATGACCCCAAACTCTCTTTAAATCTCAGAACTTTAAAAAAATTAATTTGCAACCACCTTGTTTTCTGCTATGATCTAGGACTACATTTACAAAATCAAAAATATTAAGTATTAAGAAAAACAGTAGAATCTGTGACCTTAAACCAGTACCTGACAGTAGTAACAGGGTAGGACATGATACACATGTTCAGATGGAGAAAGACATACATGAAAACCTCCAGTAATCACTATTATCTCTATATTATCATGGTGTTCAGGCACCAAAACAAGTTTAGATGTCCAGTGTGCAAAAACATTGTGGGAAACTTACAATAACTGTCTGTTAAAGAATTAACCTACTCAGACAACAGAATTAAAAATAGGAAAGCACATATATTTTAATTTTACCAAAAAAAAAAAAAAAGGAAATCAGACTCTATAATTTCTCTTTTGAAAGCACTGTATCTGATTACCAAGGAGATTATTTTCATTCATGATTTTGTTTAAAGCTTACCTTGCCAGAGGCCGTCTGGCTCTGTTAACAGCCTCAAGATCTGCATAGCGGAGATCTAGCTGGCAGCCCACCAGAATGACAGGTGTGCGAGGACAGAAGTGCTTGATTTCTTGATACCACATTGTTTTCACATGATTCAGGGAATTAGGATTAGCAATTGAAAAGCACAGAACAACTACATCAGACCTAGAAAGGCAACAAGAAATTATCAAATTAAACCCCAACAAACATGCTTTCTGCTGCAGCTTCACCTATTTTCATTACTTCAGCTTAAAACTACTCAAATTCCACACTTTGAAAAATGCACTGAAACCCAGACATCAGAATACATGTTGACCATGAAGAGGTCTGACAGAAGCTAGCACAAAGCCCCGCACCTAGAAAGCACTGCCCCTCTATGCTGAGAGATGATTCCTCCACACATGAACAGAGTGCTGGGAGGCAGGGCTTTCCATTTTTTCCTTTTGTACTAAAGTTATCCACAGGCTGCCATTGCTCAAGAAATAACTGTGCATCAATTCTCTGGCATCTTTACTAAATAACCTGCTAGAAGGGCAAACTACAGCAGAATGACCACTTCTACAACATACGCAAAAAATTAACATTATGATGAAAATAAGGTCAGTCAAATGTAGAATAGGACACTGGCTTAAATCACACTAAGCACAACAATACTTGCAGGCTTTTGGAGTTGGTTGTTGGTTTGGAGTTTTTTTAAGTATTTCACTAAATAAATTTGCTTTAAAAATTAGAAGTATGAGGATTAAGGTTGACAGTTCATCCACTGACCCACCACCTTGTCAGAGCCAGCACCCTAAGGCAGAGAAATGCTCCAATACTTGTCTCAGGTCTGTCCTAACTTGGGGCAATTTCATTATAAACTGGGATGGGATGTCACAAAGCAGTTCTCAAGGTCTTGGGTCTCTCATGGGAAAAAAAAGGAAATAAGAAAAAAGTTGAACTCTTAACAAAAAATTTGAGGGGAAGGAACACTTTGAGAGGGCAACTTATTGCTACAGAATTGCCAGCAGGATAAGCTTGACAATACCATGTCTATCTCACTTCTATTATTCTTTAATTTAGTACAAATGTGTTGTGTCGTCTGCAGTTTGTGTAATGTATAGAGCAGCTGCAATGAATCTTCATGTTCACCTTTTAAATAATAAAATACTCCTCAATATTGCTACTTTCTACATTTCACTGAGGGCACAGATATATCCAGCAAGCTTATTTCTAAAGACACCTGCCTACAATAATATGCTGTGAGCATAAATTTAATGCAAGAGAAATGCTACTGCTCCAAGTCTGCATCTTTAATAAACTGTAACATATCTGTCATATCTAGAAACAAGGCCTCTTAAAGCTGGAAAGTCCATCTACTAAATAGCAAAGTGGTAAGCACCTAATACACTGGTTTTTGCATTTACTGAGACAAACACCCTTTAAGCTCAAACTTGCTCTGTTCAAGGTCACATAAGAGTAAAACCTAGGCCCCAGCAGATATCTGATTAGCTCCCTGAGAGGAGAAATCAATGCACAGCTAAGATTAAAAAAATTGTGTTACACATATAATCTGGTCAATTGATGTTTATTCAAGATCATCAGGACTGCTTGAGCAGCAAGCATTGGCTGTCTGGTGCGTCCTAACAACTAAGTATCTTAGAGAGACAGACTGTCTTGTGTCCTTCAGAAATTAATATCTAAGCCAAGTAATTGCAGTCACGAGTATTCAGCCCTCCTGACTCTATAAACCACAAGACACACATCACATCTGTCAGACGACCAAAAGGAAACAGAGCTCCAGCAGGACTTTACAGGCTGATGACAACAACTGCTTCCCCACAGTGCTGCTGCTGACCCATGCTGACCACAGATATGAGCTCCTGAAAAGAGCCAGTGATGATGTTTCCTTGGACAGGACATGCCCAGACTACCCAGCAGACTAGCCCCAGCACAGCTCTGCATGCGTTACGGACTTTGCCACTTGAGTCTCACATTTTTGCCAGAGCTGCATGTGGTTCTTGGGCAATTCATTACCTCTGACTTGAGTAAAAACCAAGCTGGGAAAAGCTGGTTTCTTTACCCATAACTCACAACACACATAGCATTGCACTTAATGAAGTGAAAACAGAATAAATGGGTAAAAAATTTGACTTGCATATTATTTATCCTGTGTTAAAACCTTAACTTCCCTCATAGAATTAATATTCTTAGAGTTCTATATGAACAGAGAGAAATAACTGGCCCTGTGCCATAAAAAGGACAGGAGGGAAATCAGTGGGTAGTGACAGAGTTCACATGCTAAACCAGCACCACAGGTGGGTCTGCTAGATCACAAAATACATTCACCTTAACATAATAGATAAAGTTTTCATTCCGGTCATAAGCATGTACTGCAAAATTAATACAAACTGGAGACACCAATATATAAGGAAGATTAACTATCTACATAGGAATGTGAACATTTGGGGAAAACTGTCCTTTGGAATATTTAATTAAAACACCTACAATTCCTTTTAATGTCAAAAGCACATTTACAACTTGCCAAAGCCTCAGTATAAAGTCTGATTTGACATTTGTTCATAAAAGCCAAAACTTGTCAGGTTAAAATAATGCATTAATATTTCCCCAAATTAAAACTTTACCAGTGCTATTTTAATATGCTCAGGCAACATAAAAGAATAGGATTCTTTTGAAAAAAAAACCAATCCTAGTTTATTGCTATTTTTGCCTGGTTTGGTTACTTGGAGAATGAGAAAGGATGAATCAGGTTTACTTCTGCTTTCCTCTTTCCCTCTGAAGCAATATATTCACAAACAAAAGCCACTTTTTCCTAAAAAGAAATTTCATAACCATTTCCCAGTAAAATTCAGGAATGATTCAAGAAACATTTCCATAGATTTGAATCATAAAAAGTCCTTTAAAATGTGTCTATCACATTCCTCCTGGAGCACCATCCACTTGAGCTGGGCCATAGATTAGGCAGGATATGCATCCACATTTATTTAATGCAAGAAAAAGCATACGATTACATTTACTGCAAATACTGATGTTTGATAATGAAGTATCATAAGAAACAAAGATAAGTATTACAAATAACTCAGCAAAGAAAAGTGGTAGCTTGGATATTCCACATATTGTCTTGTAGATTTAGTGGTACATCTTGGTAATGCATAACCGATTTTTTCTTATATTCTACATTTCACAGGTTTATCAGAAGAAATTGTGACTCCTCTGCTCTTATTATTTGAAACATCTGAACATCACCAAAACTGCCCTTTTTAAACTTCAGAGAATGAACAGAAACCCTTCAGACAACCAAATCTCTGGCAAGAAACAGCACATGGTAAGATGGGTTTATGTCTCATTAAAGAAACAGGCCTTCTGAAATGTATACCCTGTATTATTGTGTGCAGTTCTGGTGTTCTCAACAGAAAAAGGACATGGAGCTCTTGGAACAAGTCCAGAGGAGGGCCACGAAGATGATCGGGGGACTGGAGCATCTCCCATACAAAGACAGGCTGAGAAAGTGGGGACTGTTTAGCCTGGAGAAGAGAAGGCTGCGTGGAAACCTCATAGCAGCCTTCCAGTATGTGAAGGGGCCTATAGGGATGCTGGGGAGGGACTCTTCATTAGGGACTGTAGTGACAGGACAAGGGGTAAGGGGTTCAAACTTAAACAGGGGAGGTTTAGATTGGATCTAAGGAAGAAATTCTTTCCTGTTAGGGTGGTGAGGCACTGGAATGGGTTGTCCAGGAAGTTGTGAGTGCTCCATCCCTGGCAGTGTTTAAGGCCAGGTTAGATGAAGCCTTGGGTGGCACGGTTTAGCATGGGGTATCCCTGCTTATGGCAGGGGGATTGGAACTGGATGATCTTAAGGTCCTTTNAGAAATTCTTTTAGGGTGGTGAGGCACTGGAATGGGTTGTCCAGGAAGTTGTGAGTGCTCCATCCCTGGCAGTGTTTAAGGCCAGGTTAGATGAAGCCTTGGGTGGCACGGTTTAGCATGGGGTATCCCTGCTTATGGCAGGGGGATTGGAACTGGATGATCTTAAGGTCCTTTCCAACCCTAACTATTCTATGATTCTGTTGCCTGGGAAGAAGTTGTTCCCTCTAGTTTTAGAATTTACAAGTTACTGGGAAAAACTGCTGCATGCAAGAATTGCCAGTCATGTATGTGTAAAGGGCATCTATCATGGGCCATACTGTCATGGAACAATACTATTGGGTTTGGAAAGGAGAAGAAATAAAGAGGAACACAGTATGTGAAGACAAAATATCTCTGACCTGGAATTCAATGCAGGAAGTGGGAAAGAGGAAAAGGAGGAAGACTGAACTGTACTGCCATGCTATCTTCTTATCTTTCTAGAGAGCAAGTAAAAAGCAAGTAGTTTGTTTTGGAGAGCTTAAATGAGACCCAAGAGTTACACCTGACAGAATCAGTTTAAGGATAAACAAATTATATTTTTGCTGACAAGAAATCTGTTGCACATATTGAATAAAATCTAACTTTAAGAACAGACTCTGGGGGGATGTGGAACACAGTAAACAAACAAACACTGGATTTCTCCTGCTATAGTCTTTATTTTTCCCTATTTTTAGATATCAGCTTTCTCTGAGAAGCAAGGTTAAAGTAAGGGACTCTATTTGAATTCTACAGACCAAATGATTTGCTGGAAGAACATCCTAATTGTTAGACTCTTTATTTTACCAGAACAGCTAATCCTTAGACATTTATCAATAAAAAAATTGTTTAGCTTTTATTCCTGCATTCATTTTTTCCCCTACACACTTCCCATAAATTTCCCAAGATTCCTCAGAGACCTGCATCACAGCTGAACTTAGCCCATTTGAGACCAGAATTTGAGAAGAGCTCTAGAGTGTTCACTTTGCATAGTGCTTCAACCACCTGAAAGGAAAGATTGTGTATAGGGCAGCAGCCTGAATGTAAACACCATCCCCCAAGTTCCCAAACACAGTAGGTTCAAGCAGCAGAAGGACATCAAAGAATTAAATTGAGACTTTTACTTATGGCCAAACAAAATCCTGCTACATCTCCATGCCAATACAGATACATTTTTAAGAGAGTGATTCACTCACTTATATGAAATTTATCATGCATATATCTCACTGAGCCAAAAAAAAAAAAAAAAAAGCATATAAGCAAGGCTGTGGTAATGTTTTTAGTGGGCTCAGTTTTTAGTAAATGCAGTTGCAGCCATCACGTGAAATGAGAAGAAATTCATTAAGTGATGGGTGAGCATAACAAAGTGACCTGAAGACACAAGACTTATGCGCACACACTCAAAACAGATGAGAGGCTAAGTAAACTGAAATGCAGGGAGTGTCTGGCACGTGAAGAACTGAAGATACCCAGATAAGGCAGGGCAAGACCATGCAGTGCCCTGGGTGTGAGCAGCAGAATCAATTAGTTCTATACTTTACCAACAGCTGTGAAGCTTCTTAAGCACTGGTGTAATGTGCGAAGCTCTCAAAATGCCCTGAAATATATTCAGATTTTGTAGTGAGTAGCATGCAGATCCATTTCTATAATTTCCATAACATCATTTTTAGTAGGAAACAACAATAACAGAAAGAAGATAAGAATACCTTTAGAAAATTTCATATTTCAAGATTGTGCTTCAAAAGTGGAGTTTTCCCAAGCATCCTTTACAAACAATACATCATTCTTAAATGTTCAGCATTTTAAAATCTCTTCTATTTCCTTTGATGTACTCATAGGAAACCAGTGGTGGATTTACAGACAATGATAAAAAAAAATGTTTTGATATCACAAAGAATGATTAAAATACCTTATTTTCCATTGCAGAAACTTGTAAGAGCGACTCTTATTGTGCAAATATCTGATCAGAAATACTGCTAAAAAGGATAGTGAGGTCTTGTAGAAAAACACAAGAGGAATTTTTTTTTTTATTTTATATTATTTTTTTAATAATTTAAAGGACTGCTTACACATTCTTGGAATTTGGTTCATTTTATTGCTGGCTCTAAGAATTGAATTCACTATAATTCCGGTTCAGCATTTACATATGCAAAAATTCCGTCTTAGTGTTAATTAGAACTCAGCAATTGAAACAGGCTGCCTGCAAGGTATCCATGCACGATTCTGGGCCAAATTTTGCCAGTAGACTCAATAAGACTCTCTTTGGAATCAGGTATGTTTGCAGTGTACATATCCACTATAACATACCAATACATGCCTTTGTCCCTCCCCTGGAGCCGAAATCTCAATTACTGCATTTCTAACGCAGGAATAAAAATGCTATGATAAATAGAATTCTAGAGATAGTTAACTGAGGATGAAATATTCTGCATATGACATGCAAAGCAGGGGTTTATAAAAGTAACACAGAAAGCCTGAACACCAAATCAATGAAGAAGGATAAAAGAAAATGATAGAGAAAGAGAAGGTACAGGGCTAGGTGGAGCACACCAACCCAGGGAGAACAACAAAACTCACAATATCATACAAAGGGACTGATAAGACTATAGCTAAAAATGCTTTTGTAAGACGTATCAGCTGACTGCTGATTCCAGACAGCAGTCAGAAAAATAAAATAATGTGAAATAAATTCATAAAACAATGGAGAAACCAGAAAAAGGGAAAGGTGGGCTTTTTGAGCTTATTTTCTGTTACTGTAAGAAGGCAGCTTACAGATGAGAACTACATGTTATCTCACTACAGACAGCCAACTAACGTTCAAAGATACTGCAGAAAAACAAACACAGGAAAAAAATGAACACTTCCTCTACTGCCAGCCCCACCCTGTATGATCAATGATAAATCAGAAAATCCTACTGAGTTAAAAGAACAGCTCAAGTTAAAACATCATTTCAAGCACCATGATTGGAAATAAAAAACCCCAACAAACTATTTCATGGTAGGGAGGGATGTAAGGATGGGGAAAACAAAAAAAAAAAAGAAAGAAGAAAGAGGAAGATACAAAGTTAATTCAGTAAAACCATGATTCTGTGTAAGTTTTGATGAAGAACACAGAGCTAGGAAGCCAGACACAAGATAAAAAGTGAGGTAAAAATCCAGAGAAGGAAAAATGATTGGGTTTGGTCTGCATCCAACATAAGACTGACTTCTGAAGCTACAGAACACATGAAAACATTAACAGATGCTAAATGCATCTCTTTCTCTGGGCAGAAAATATGGATTTTCATATTTCTTGCTTTCTTTAGGCTAGAACCAAAACCTCTCCTCCTCTTCCTTCTTGTTAAAAAAAAAAACAAAACAAAACAAAACAAACCCAACCAAAAAAAAAAAAACCTTCCAAAAAAAAAAAAAAAAAAAAAAATTTTAAAAAAAGGTTAATTGGCAATTTAAAATCACAAAGT